>JAODAL010025449.1:0-58619 GCA_025379985.1 Phyllomedusa bahiana | reverse complement strand
AGAATTGAGGAAGATCCATTGAAAAAATTCGGGAAACAGCCGGGGCTTTGCGAGGCCAAAAGGCTGACAAATTTATTCAAAATGGCCCAAACGGAATTAAGGCCGTTTTCCTTGTTGCCTTCACGGATACGAATCAAGTTGTTGCCCCACGTAAATCCAATTTGGGAAAAAAAATTTTAGGCCACGCAGCGATCAAAACGCCCCGAGATTGGGGGCAGGGTATCGATTTTTTTTAGTGTTTTTGTTAAGTCCCCCATAATTGATACAGGGTGGGAGAGCCCTTTTTTTTCAAAAAAGAAGAAAACGCCCCGCAGACGGGAAACTTGGTATGAAGCCTTTACAGAATTCTCCTGGAAATTTTCCCGACATCACCTTAGTCCCCCGGGAAGAAAGAGGGTGCTCTGCTTCGGGGAGGGGTACTAGGGGGTTGCAGGTCAATAGGAAGTTAAAAGGCCGGTGGGGGGGAAGATTTTGGGCCTGTGTTTCGGAAAAACTTTGGGGGGCTAATCTTGGTTTGAGGGGGGCGCCCCCGGCAGAGGCTTTTTAATTTTACAGGGCGGGCGAAAGCGGTCGGAGTACGGGGCGGGCATCGCGAGTGGCCGCGGGCCCCCAAAACAGTAATCTCCCCCTGTTCCGGGACTAAGGTCGGGCATGTCTTGCAAAACCCAAAGGGGGGCCCAGGAGGATTTCAGAAAAGGGGGCGGGCAGAACAAGAAGTTTCAGAATCTTCTTTTTATGGCACTACCTCAAAATGAGGGGTGCAGTGCAGAACCGAAAAGCGTCCCTTTTCATTTGCCAGACGGAAGAGATGAACATGGGTTTTTTGGGGGGGGAGGGGTCACTGGGAGACGAAATTTGGGGGCACCGTCGTGGCTGAAAAAAATTTCCGGGACCCAGAAACAAGGAAGGCGGGGGTTAAAGGTGCTGTCCCGGGGAAAATTCCCCGGGTCGGGGGTCAGAGGGGGAGGGGGAAAGGCACCTAGGGTGATAATTAGCAAGCCATGAGCCCCCGGGATTCCCAACCCAGCCGCAAAGCGGGGGTGGACTTCTGCGGTGTGAGGCTACCCGGGCGCACCCCCGACGTGACTTGTTGGATGGGGGCCGGGGGAAGGGGGTGGTTTCAGAATTGAAATCCAGAACGTAGTGGGGGACAGGCAGGAAAACCAGCGGAACGGGGAAAGGTAATGGGTAAACAAAAGAAACTCCAAAAATCTCTCAAGACTCACTAAGCCACCCAAAACCCAAGGGTTGAAGGGGGGCGTGTCCTTTATAGGACCAGGGCCTCAATAGACAAATTACCGGCGCGCTCCCTTTAAATACGACCAGTCTCACGCTTCCCTAACGTGGGGGCAGCGGGGGGCGGGGGGGGATGGGGCAAAGCAGGAAGCACAGGAGCGTGGATTGGGTAAGTGCCCGGTCCCGGGGGGCCCGGGGAAAGGGGGATGGTTGCAGGCGGCCGCAGCACCCGCGCCGGATCCCATGTGGGGCAGGAGGGGGCCGCGGGGGGCAACGGCACCCGTGCCAGCCCCCATGACAACGTAATTTTCTAAGTATATATAAGAAATTTAGTCAGCTCACCGATATGACATATTCTTTGAGTACCTCATATCTTGTGGTTTGCACAGCACGGAGACTCCCAGTCAACTTCAGCTCAGGAGAATGGCGGAAACAATTTGAGGGTATACTCCAGCTTGCTTTTGAAAGGGGAACAGTGGCTAACAGCTTTACTTTAACCCCTTAAAACCCCTGAAAGTATTTAATGACCAGAACATTTTCTTAGTTTTTGCCTCCTTGGCTTCAACTTTTTAACTTTTTATTCTTCCAATGGCGCAGTTTATGGGGCCTGTTTTATTCGGGACAAGTTTTACTTTATGGGGGAATATTTTTTAATTTGACTTATAAAAAATTGCGTATTTTTTTTTTTTTTAATTTTTTTTATTTTTTTTTTTTTGCATTTTTTTTATCCCATTCACTTTTCACACTTAAAAAATTGTTAGATTAATTTTTACAGTTTATTAGGGCATGTGGTACCTAATATGTGTAGGTTTTTTTGTTTTTTGAATATTTATGAAACAATTTTTTTTTTATTAAATTTTTTTCTTATTTTTTTTTTTTTTATTTACAATTTTTATTTTTTTTTTAACATTTTTTTTTTATTTCCCTAAGGGGAGAACTTTTTTCTTTTTTTTAATTTTTTTTTTTTTAAAACTTAGAAATTGATTAGCATTTTTTTTGCTTAGATTCTTCTGTGTCGTTGACACGGGCAGTGATTAGGCACTACACATGTGTTCTTTTCACTGGCTTATACAAGAAAAACTCTGGCCCCATTGGGCCCCCAGGACCGCTGTGCGCCTTTCCCCGGGCTTGTCGGGTCCCCGGGTGTTCGATCACCGCAGAGCGGGGGAAAAACCCTTTGATTGTGCTGCGAAAAGCCCCGCGCAATCAGGGTTAAAAGCGGGGTTTGGGGGGGGTTTTTTGCCCCCCCGATTCGCAGGG
This sequence comes from Phyllomedusa bahiana, assembly GCA_025379985.1. Lineage (NCBI taxonomy): Eukaryota > Metazoa > Chordata > Amphibia > Anura > Hylidae > Phyllomedusa > Phyllomedusa bahiana. The sequence continues at coordinate 56,123 of JAODAL010025449.1, read as the reverse complement.
ATTGCTTGGGATCAGGGTGGGTAATACCCCCGGTGTCGTCGCTGCAGACGAACACCCGACCACCCGACGTTAAAGCGGGGGGGGTCTTTTAAGGATTTTAAAACTAGAGATTTATTGATGCCCCCTTTAAAAAAATTTGGTTATAGGGTAAGGAGGGGTTGTGAAAAAACCCCCGTGCAAGGGCTGCACGACGCGTTTTGACTATCCCAATTGTCTTAATCATTGTCCCCCATAACTTTCTCGTGAGACTAAGCCTTATTAGGCTGTTTACTCAGTTTTTAACTCTTTCGATTACCTTTTATAAAGAAGAATACAATAATTTTTTTTTAAAATTTTAAACACAAGTTTTAAAAAAAAAAATAAAGAAAAAAATTGTGTATAGATATATAATTTCATACAATGCACTTATTTGATGAAGCGGGGTATGACGTCATTTAAAACCTGGGGGTTGGTTACCAGTGTAAAAATCCTTTTTCTTCTTTTTAGCTAATATTTGTGTTTTAATTGCCCCCCTCTGATGATTGTGTTACTTTTTCGATCCAAAATGCCCTTCATGTATGGTTTCACTTTTGTGACCTAAATAAAATGTTTTTGTACGGCAGACATGCTAGCTTTCCTTTCGGATTTGTGCGATTCTGGAGGTCCGTTTTATACGATTTTTTAGGTGGGAATAGGGGAAACCCAATAATTGCCGAAATTTTGAACATGTTATTGAAAAATTTACATTTTTAGTATTACAGTTTAGTATTGGAAAATTCGATTGTTTTTTTGTAAGGGATGATGCGAATTTTCTGTGTTCTGATGTATTTGAACATTACAGTATTATGCCCACATTGGGGGCTGCCATGAGAATGCCCCAATTTTTTTTGATCTTCTTGGAAGAATAAAACAGACTTGGGGGAAAGAATTGATCCTTTTGTTGGACCTCTTTTTGGGAAAATTTGATCCTCTACTAAGTTTTTTGGGACGGCTCTGGTCTATAAAATAGGCGATTTTTTTTTTATAATCTTAATTATTTTAGTATATTGTGGTGAATATTGTGTGGGAGAAAATAATTTTTTTGTTTTTTACAGGTCCCCGGCCGTCGGCGCGGGGCCCCCGTTAAGGGGGTGCGCGCCGGCTTCTCTAAATTTTAAAGGGGCCAGTGCCCGATAATTGGTTTTGGGGCGTTCCCCCATTTAAGGGTATCCCCCCCAGTATTTCCCTGCCAGTCGTTGGTGGTTTTTTGGTGCGTTAGAGAATTGATTTCCGATTGATTACCCTGTACCATTTTCCCTTTGTTTTCTTTCCTAAACCTTGCCTGTTTGCCCCCTGCCCTCACCCCCTTCCCGTCTCTGACTACGAACCTTGCTGCCGCCCTGACCTTTGCCTTTCCCCGACTAGCCCCCGGGTTTTCTTTCTGTACCCCTGCCCCGGCTGCATCGCAAGCAAGTAAAGTCGGGGGTAATGACTGGTAGCCTCACGCCGCAGCAAGCCCATCCCGCTTTGGGGGGTTGGTGAAAAGGGAGGGCAAAATAGAGTTCCGTTCCCTGGCGGGGCTTAGTATCATCGCTTGTTTGGGCCCCAGCGGACCCACTCCTCCGTTAAAGTCAGACTGGCCCATGGTTCCGCCAGGGTCCCTCGCCTGTCCCCGGGACTCACTACAGCTGTCCCCCAGCAGAGTAAATTTGCATCGACCAGCTTGCGGCCAAGATGCGAACCTGGGACTCGTCTGCCTCCATGGGCTGCCGCCTCTGCACCTGATCGTTGCCCCGGCATCCATTGCTCTCCCTGCTTCGGCTTCGGGACCCCTCTGTCTGCCACCCCCTCACGCTAGAGGGGAGCCCCAGAAGTGCCGAGGGTTATCACCCAGGCTCCCCCACCTAAAAAATGAGGGGGCCCAATTCATTTACAGAGCGAGCCAAGGGGGCCTTATAATCAGCCTCTTGTTGGAAAAGCCTTGGCTTGGGCTCGCCACTATGGGTGAGGGGTCCCCTGACGGGGGGACCCCCAAAACGTTCCTCCGGGGGTTCCGCCCCGTCTTCGGGGAAACCAGCCGTCTTTTCGGCGGCCGCAGCGCTGCTCGGCTACTAGGGGACACCACAGTCGGTCAGTATTCGGGCAGTTTCGCATCTCGCTTCGGAGCTGGACTGGAACAACGAACATTGGTGGCGCATTTTTGGCAGGCCTCTGGGGGCGAACCCCAAGGACGAGCTCCCGGCGGGATCTCCCAGTCCCTTTGGATGACCTAATCCTTTTTGGGGCCACCCAGGGGTTTTTCGCTTCGCCGAAAGGCAACGGAATCCGCCTCCCGGGGGAAACGTTCCGTCCCCGTTCCCTCCTTGGCTCCCACGTTCCAGGGGGCACCTTTCCTCCCCCAAAAAAACGGCCTCTGAAGAGGAACCTATCAGCTGAGGGGCCCCACCTGCCCCAGGAGGAACTTCTCACGTCGTCTGACGCATTGTCTTTTTTGTGGGGGTTTTCTGGCCATTTCTTTTGGGGGACGCCCGGTGGCCCGGGAAACTTGCACTAGGGCTCGTGGAGAGGCCCCCCTAGGTTCAAAAGGGCCCTCCCCGTTGCCACCCCCGTACATTTGGGTGCTTCCCCGGAGACCTTTCGGGCCCGCCTTTATCGATCGGGATCGGCAGGAAACTTAAAAAGCACGAACTTGTGACCGTTTCGTTCCCCCGGGTGCTCCCTGCAGAAACCCTTGTTCTTCCCCCTCGGTCGTGGGGAATGCCTTAAGGAGCTTCCGCCCCCGTAGGGCCCCCCCTCTTCTTGCAAATTGGGGCCCTTCACAAAGCGTTGCAACTACTAGTCCTGCCTCGATCCCCCCTGGGGAAATCCTTCTGGGCCTCCCTTGTGCAGGCCATACCCCGATTTGGTTGGAGCCAGGTGAGTCTTGCTTTGGGGTTCCCCGGTGTCTCTCTCGTTGCCTGTCTAACCCGCAACTCGCTCCTCAGTCGTCCCCCGGAATCTGCCAAACTCCTCCGGTCTATTTTGCCTTACGGGGTTTTCCGTGTTTTTTTCGGGACCGGGGCTGGACTTTTCCCCCCCACCCCGGCTTTAATGTTGTCCCTTTGACCTCAACCTGGCGACCCCCCAAAAGGGCCGGGTTATCTTCCTTCCGGAGATGGCGTTGTCTGAGTCGTAAAGGAAAAACCTCCGAAAGGGTTCATCCGTAAGCCCTGTCTCGGTGGACCCGGTTCTTCTTCGGGGAGAAAAAGGACGGGCCCCTTTCCGGGCCCCCATGAATCGGGGCCTGAAAAAAAATTTACCTAAAAAAACCGTCCCGTTCCCCTTAATCTCCGAATTTTACCGCTGCTGGGGCGAAAATATTTCTAAACTGGATCTAGGGGGCCTAAAATTTTAAATCCGCATTGGGGAGGGTGACGAAGGAAAAACGGCATTTTAAAACCGGGGGCCATTTTGAGTAATTTTGGGTTTTGCCTTCGGTCTCTGCAAAAGCCCCGATTTTTTCGAATTTGTAAAAATCTTTGGGGGCCTCTCTATGTCGGAAGTCTACTTGGACGATATTCTCATCTTCTCCCCCGATCTCGAGACCATCGCCCCATTCCGCCAGGTCCCAGGCGGGCTCCGGGACTCATCAGCCTTTGCCAAGCCCAAAAGTGGTCTTTGAACTGCCGCTTACCCCTTTTGGGTACATGTCCTTTATAAGGGGGCTCCGGGGTGGATCCCTCCAAGCTTCCGGGTGTTGCAGTGGCCCCAACCGGTGGGCCTTGGGGGCCCTTCAACGTTTCTGGGATTTTTGGATTATTATGGCAAAACATCCCCATTCTCTAAATGGTGGGTCCCTTGGTGGCCCTACTAGGAAAATGCCAATCCCAAACCCAGCCCCCAGAGGGGCCCAAGAACCCTTTAACCGGCTCAAAGCGGCATTTGCTTGGCTCCCGGGCCTGTCCGTCCAGACCCAAAAAGTCCATTTTTTTGGAAGTGGGGCTTCGTCAGTCGGGGGTGGTGCGGTCCTCCTGAGAGATCCTCCGCTGGTAAGTACATACCTGTGGTTTTTTTCTCCCCCGACATTCCCTTTTCCCGCCCAGAAGAACAAACCATTTTGGGGACGTGAATTACTGGGCCCAAAAACTGGCTCTTGAAAATGGCGTCACCTATGGAGGGGGGCTCGCCCCCCTATTGACATTTTCACAACCACAAGAAACTCCCATATCTTCGTCGGTTTAATGCCCCGAATCCCCCCAAGTAGGTGGTCATTATTCTTGGGGCCCTTTTGCTTCCGCCTCATTTTTCGGGCCTGCCGAAAAAAAAAACCCCAGAGCTGAGTCTATCCCGTTTCCCCGGATAAAGTGGGTCTCGAGCCTTCCCCAGCCATTGTCCCCCCGGAGCGATCATCCGGCTGCCCCGTGGACCTCCAGCACCTACCTCCCGGGGGGAGATGTCGCCTGCCTTGCGCCTTAGAACCCCGAAGTGGGGGAAATCTTCTCATATGGGGTGGGTACCCGGGGTTTATAGGTCGCTTCAATGGGGGTCCCAATATTATGGGGGCCTACTCTTTCTCAGGAATGAGGGACTTTGTTTTGCCCGACCTCCGTGCCCGTAAAAAGGGTTTCCCCCTCAAACCCGCGGGCTTCTTTAGCCCCCTCCCGTGCCCGAAAAAACCCTGGACCCCTGTAGCCATGGACTTCTTACGGCCTCCCGCCCCCCTTTGGGAAACACGGTCATCTGGGTTTTTACGACCGTTTTTTTCCAAAATGGCCACTTTATCCACTGTCTGGGGTTACCCCTGCCCCCCAATGGGGCCCACTTTTTTTTTGTCACGTTTTCCGTCTGCACGGTCTCCCTTTACATATTGTCCAGATGGGGGTCCAATTTATTGTAAATTTTGGCGGGTTTGTTGGTCAATTGCAGGGCCGTTAGACTTCTCTTCCGATCCACCCCCAGGTAAAGGGGAGGGTTTAAGGGTCAAAAACCCGGTGTTTGGGCAAAACCCGAGGGATTTTTTGTCCGGGCCCCCGGATAACTGGTCTATCTTCTTCCCCGGGCGGATTTTCTTTTAACTCTTTGATTCAATCCCCGGGGGGCCCCCCCTTTTTTGTCTGTTTGGGGGCACATCCCCCCCCACCCCCCTTTTCCCTTTTACCTGTGTCAGTCCCGGCCGGGGATGCCCCAAATAAAAGGCATCAAGGGGTTTATGGGAAACTCACACGACGCCCCGTTCGGGGTTTTTGCCCGCACTAAGTCCACTGACAGATACCGTAGGACTCCCCCCCATTTTGAGCCGGCGATAAGGGTTTTTTGGGTATCCAGCAAAAAAAATTCCTTTAGGGTGCCCCAGTACAAGTTAGGTCCTAAATACGTGGGTCCCTTTGAGGTACTGCAACGTCTAAAAACCGGTTCCCACAACTCCCCCTGCCCCCCACCCTGGATCCCCAACTCCTTCCATGTTCTCTCCTCAAGCCGGTGGTGTGAATCGCTTCTTCCCGTGGGACCCGTTCCCCTTTCCTGTGGCCAACTTGATAAAAATCTTTGAGGTCAAAGGGGGTTGGGGAAGAAGACGGAGGGGGAAGCGGTTTTTTTTCTCATTGACTGGAAGGGGGTTGGGCCCGGGGGAGATGTGGGAACCGGGGACCAACCGTTCCTGACCTCCCTTGGTTTCTAAAAAAAAAGGGGAGGGCCTAAGGGGGGGGGGGGGGGGATTTCACGGGGGGGCGCGGGCTCCGTCCCCCCGCGGGGCCATCTCCCCGCTCCCCGGGGGGGCTGGCGCGGGCGGGCTGCGGCGGCCCGCGACCACCCCTCTGGCCTCGGCGCCCCTCTTTACCTGGCGCGCTCCGGGGGAACGCCGCGCCTTGCCCTGTCCCCGGCCCCTCGTCGGTGGGCCGCCCTTAAGGCGCGCGCGCGCCGTTCTCTAAATTTAAAGGGCCCGGTCCCCCATAAAATTGGGGATTGTGGGCGTGGTCCTATTTTGGGATCCCCCCCCCAGTACTTTGCCCTTGTTTGGGGTGTTTTTGGGGGTTAGAAGTATTGGGTTCCGTTTTGATTACCCGTGTACCCCGTCCGCTTGCTTACGGGTTTTCCTGACCTTTCCTGTTTGCCCCCCTGCCCCCACCGTCTGCCGTCTTGGGGCACGAACCTCTGCTGCCTGCCCCCGACCCTTTGCCTGTCCCCCACTACCCCTCCCCGGGTTACTTTCTGTCCACGCTGTACCCCGCCGCCACGCAAGCAAATCAAGTCAGGGGTAAAAGGCCTGGTACCCCACGCCGCAGCAAGTCCATCCCCTTTGCGGCGGGCTTTGGTAAAACCGGGGGGGACTTAGATTCCTTCCTGGCGTGGCTTAGCTATATCGCTTGCATTGGGCCCAGAGGATCCCCTCCCCCGTTAAAGGGATTGAAGCTATGTTAAAGATCTTGCAAAAAAAAAAGTATTTTGCAATATTTATTAAAAGTGTCCTACCATTCCCGTTTCTGACGCACCCTCAAATTGACCACTCTTGGGGCAAATTTTGAAGAACAAATGTCGTTAGAAAAACATTTTTTAGAAAGGACCTTAGTAATGCTGAGTCCAGCAAAATGCCCCAAAAATTCAAAAAAAATGACCCCTTTCGCCACTTTGGTCAATTGGAAAAACAAATGTCTGTTGAAAAAATTTTTTTATAATAGGCCCGAGTATAGCGCAGTCACAGCAAAAAATCCCCCCAAAAATTCAAAGCATGACCCCTTTAGCCACTTTGGGGAATTGTGAAGACAAATGTCTGTTAGAAAAAAACATTTTTTTTTAATGGACCCCGTGTATAGTGCATTTCAAAGCAAAATGCCCCCCAAAAATTCAAAAACATGACCCCTTTAGCCACTTTGGTCAATTGGAAAAAAAAATGCTGTTAGAAAAAAACAATTTTTTTGAATGGACCTGTTTTATAGCTGATGTCACAGCAAAAACCCCCCAAAAATTTAAAACATGACCCCTTTAGCCACTTTGGGGCAATTGTGAAGAAAAAAATGTCTGTTAGAAACAACTTTTTTTTTTAAAAAGGGCCTGTAGTATGTTTCATTTCAAAGCAAAAATCCCCCAAAAAATTCAAAAACATGGACCCTTGAGCCACTTTGGGGCAATTGGAAGAACAAATTTTCTGTTAGAAACAACATTTTTTTTATAAAGGGTTTAGTATTGCTGTTTTAAAACAGATGACCCCCAAAAAAAAATTTTAAAAATGATTCTCAGCCCCTTTTTAAAAATTGTGAGGGAGAAAGCCACTTAGAAGCCACATTTCTGTTCCAAAGGACCATGATTATTACTGTATCTCACAGCTACATGACCCCAAAAAATTATAAATATGACTTATCAGCCACTGTTAAAAATTGTGAGGGAGAAATGCCACTTAGAAGCCACATTTCTGTTCCAAAGGACCATGATTATAGCTGAAATCTCACAGCAACATGACCCAAAACCATTACAAGCGAAACTTTAAAGATAAAGTGAGTAAATGGAATACGGTGTTGTCATTAAAACCTTGCTGTCTTTTACAGTCTCCTCACAGCAAAACCAGCAAAATGAACTGTGGGAAAAGAGAATAAAAATTGTAGTAAGAAATGATCTTTTTTAAAAAAACTTTTTTTCAAGAGGACCATTTCTGTTTGAAGAGGAATTTTGAATTAGACCGCAACTAATGGGTTTGACCTCGGTAATTGGGGCCACAACATCATCAGAGATCCATGCCTGATTCATCTTGATAAAGTCAAAGATCCACATTTATCTGTGGAAAGCCGGATGCGTTTGTCTGTAATGACCCCTCCAGCTGTGCTAAAGGGTTCCGCTCAGATATACGCTGGCTGCTGGGCAGGACAACACCTCTATGGCGTGACGAGCCAGCTGGGGGCCATTCGTCCATTTTGGATCCCCAAAGTCTTTTGGGGGCCCGGGAACACATCCAAAAACATCGGTGTTGAGACGCAGATAGTCGTGCACCATGATCTTTAAACTGGTCTCTGGGTGTTGGATGTGTGCCCCGCATTGCATGCGTTGGTGAGGTGGTAAACAAAGATTGCCAGAGGGCACCCATTAGGCTTTCGCCACCTTGCCTGCTGCGCTGCCCCTACGCCTTTTGGCACTCTACTGCTGTCACATCGCTGATGTTGTTCCACCGTGACATTTGGGGAACGTGAAGCAGACGCAACAGGTGTCTCCAGTTGATCAATCAGCAAGGTCTCCATTTCCTGCATTTTACTCTCTATTTGGGTGGGTGGGAAAGGGAAAATGCTGAGTTTTGTTTTGTACCGGGGTCCAGGAGGGTGGCCACCCAGCAACTGTGGTTCATTTGATGGCCTTAATGCGAGGATCTGTTGGAGGAAATGGAGCATCCAAAGCACTCGTGAGAGATGGAGCCTTGATTTCCCAAGCCTCGAGGTGCGAGGGCCAAATAGCAAACTGATCTTCCTCACTTCCTCCCCCCGCCTCAAATTCGCGCCAACCTCTTTCCAAGGGAGGGACGTCGGTAACGTCAGTGTCTAGGAATACCTCCCCCTCCTCCTCCTCCGCTGCCTCCGGCACAGCTTCAACACAGCCCTGACTTGGGCCCGAGATGATGCACCCTGAGAGCTGATGCGCCACCTTGCACTAGCTCTGGACCCCCAACCACTGCCTAATGAAGACCGATGAAATTGTGAAACTGTCGGGCCCCTTTTGGATTTGGGCGGAGAGAAAGGCTCCGTGTCCGCATCTGTGTCCATCTCCTCCTCCGTCGCTGGCGGGACCTGTTTTTTTCTAGAGTTTTCCAACGATCGTTCCAGAACTAAGATCACCACCCAATGCTCATGCTGACAAGGGCATTGTCTGCACTGACCATTTTGGTGGCTTCTTCAAAACTGGCAAGGGGGTGGTGCAGAGCTCTTTCACTGCCTCCACTCTCGGTGGCTCAACACCCGAGGTCCGCACCGCTGCTTGTCAGGGCCATGTGTCACTTCGTACTGCGTAAATGGCATGCGCTGCTGCCACAATCGCTGGGGCATGTGGAGGGTGGAATTCCAGCGTATTGCCACGCAACAATGAATGGTTGACGGGGAGCTGAGCTGACGCCTGCAACGCAGCCAGGCGGGACGAAGGGAGGGTGCGAACGGGGAAGTGCGAAACTCAGACTTCGAGCCTTCCTCAGCAGGCATGGCAGATCCGGGTAGCTCTTTAGAAATTTCTGGACGACAAGGTTTTATGACAAAGTTGCCGGCAAGGGATGTGCTCCAGCCTACTGATCTTAGGGCGGCCAGCAGATTTCGCCCGTTATCGCACACCACCTTGCCTGGCACTAGGTTCTGGGCCCCCAGCCAGCGCTCGTTTTCGTTGCGGAGAAGCCGTTCCACAGCTCCTGACCTGTGTGTGGACGGTCTCCAAGACAGATTAATTTCAACACCCGGCCTGGTTTCCCCTGGCACGTGATGCCACCAGAGGACCTTGGGGGAAAGAACCCTGCACCATCCCTGCGGTTTTGAGAGCGTGCGCCGAGCTGAGGAGCCACCGTCACCCCCAGAAGACATCCACCCAGCTCACCCAGTGAGCTGTTACAGAGATATAGCGGCCTTGGACGTGCTTACTAGTCCATGTGTCAGTGGTCAATGGACTTTTCCGGCCACAGATGCAGACAAACGCGCTTCAAATTTTAGATGACACGTGGCGGCCAGGGCAGGTACGGCTTTTCTGGCAAAGAAATGCCTGCTTGGCATCTGGTATTGGGGGCAGGCAAGGGCCATGACGTTGGCAGAACCCATCTGTGTCCACCCCGACGGAAAGGCAACATTTCCAAGGCCAAAAAACCTAGCAATGCCGACATTCAGGCTTTTGGCTTTGGGATGGTTTGGGTTAAAGTTTTCTTCTGCTCCCAAACCTGGAAGACAGAAGGCTGGCTGCTAGACTGGCTGCTGTACGGCGTGCGATTGTCAACTGGCGGAAGGAGAAGGGGTAGGAGGTCCTGGTGGGGCTGGTGGTACTCGGGCAACGTTGGAGGCTGAAACGGGGGCTGATCCCCGACATGACTCTGAGAGACAGGGGGAGCTGAGGAACGCTTGGGGTGGTGGAGGGGGAAAAGGGGGAAAAAAGAGGGGTGACATGGTTGGAGGCCCCCCTCGGTTTGGCCTTTTTTGGCCCAAGTGTTGCCTCCATTTCAACTTATGCTTTCGTGCATGTGACTAGACTTTGTTGGTGGGGGTTTAAACCCACCAAAGGGGTTTTTTTCCCTCTCCCCTTTATGCTTTTACGGCATAGGGGGGCATATGAAACCCGCTGGGTAAATCAGGGGTTTGGGTCAAAAAGGGGCCCGGGCTTGAGAGGCCCAAGGCCCTTTTTTGGGACGGTAAAAGGGCGAGGGGGAAAGGTTTTTGCGCTGACCGTGGATGACGGAATCATATCAGGGGGACTTCTGCGCCCCGCCCTTTTCCTCCCCTTTTTGAGGGGGGAACCCGTACTGACACTACCCCATCTTTTTTTCCCCCTCGTCCAGTGATAAAACCCGCTGCAAGAAAATTCCCTGCTGAAAAAAACCACGTTTGGATCCGAAATGTCGTCAACATCATCATAAACAGGGTGACTTCGTCGTCCTGACATTCTGCTTTCCGGAAAGGGGGGTACAAGCAAAGGGGGGACGCAAGGCTTCCCAAACCCCCCCCTTTTTGGTTTTTTTGCCGATTGCCCCGGCTTCCTTATCCCCCTCTGTTTGGCTCAGTAACTGGGATCAGACAGAGAAAATCATCCCCCTTTTGGCCCTTGATCTTTTAACTTTGCCTTCTGACCCCAACCGCATTTTGTAAACCCCAAAGGGTTTCCTTCAGAAAATGGTTTTTACCCACAGGGGTTTGGGTACACGAGTTAAACATTTGGCTGATTCTTTTGGGTCGGATCTGGTGAATGCTGATGACGAAATTTGGGGCCGTGACTGGGGGACGAGGGGGAAAGATGCGGGTGCAGGTTTGCATTAACCACTAAAGGATGATTGGTGACGCTGTTCGTTACTGAAAATTCACGGGGCCCCTGACCCAGCGATGACAGACCGACGGTCCTGCAACTGACACCGCGGGGCCCATGCGTTTTGGGCCCCCAACGGGAAAGGGAACCTTCTCTCGCCCTTTCTACCCCCATGTTTTTCTCCTCCCCCCCCCCCTTTGCCGTTTTCCCAAACCTGAATTTCGTTTTCCCATTTTCAAAAAAAAAAAAAAATTTTTGAGAAGGATGGAAGAGTTTTGGAAAGTCTCTTTATTAAAAGACGGCAAATCACAGCTTTTTCAAATCCCTCAAATCAAAACAAAATTGCTGGATTCAAATAAAATTGAAAAGAAGATCAATCAACAAAGCTGGCCGCCCCCAAATGAAAAAACACGTATCGGGAAATGTATTCGGATAAAAAAAGGGGAAAATTTTTGGAAACTATCATTCAATTGTGGTGCTACAAAATTTTTGGGGTTTAAAAATTTAACTGAAAAGGGTAGATTATAAACAAAGCGGGCCCTTGCCCCAAAAAGTGAAAAACCCACGTATCTGAAAGGGTTATTGGGGGATAAACAAGGAAATTTTTTGGGCCCCTTTTAAATTTTCCACATGTGGGGACAAAAAAATTTTGCTGTTTTAAAAATTTTAACTGCAAATTTTAGACCCTATCAAAAAAAAAGCTGCGCCTGCGCCAAAGTGAAAAAAAAAAGTATCGGGAAATGTATTCGGAAAATTAAAAGGTATTTTTGGAAATATCAATTCACCTGTGGGTGACTAAAAAAATTTTCCCTGGTTCCCAAATTTAATTCAAAGTAGTTTCTATCAAAAAGCTGGCCTGCCCCAAAAGTGAAAAAACGTTTTCTAAAATTGTATTGGGAAAAATAAAAGGTATTTTTGGGCCCCCTTCAAAATTCCCAACCTGTGGGATTTAAAAAATTGCTGAAATTAAAATTTGGGGGTGCAAGCTGCCTCAAATAAAACAAAGTTTTAAAGTGCCCCAAAAGTCAAAAAAACACGTATTTTTATGAAAATTAGTTTGATACAAGATATTTTTGGCACCTTTAAATTTTCCCCTTTGTGGTGACTAAAAAATTGCGGGATTCAGTTTTAAAGGGGCAACTGCCTCAATGAATAAAGTGAGTGCCCCAAAGTCAAAAACCCCCTATTTTTTTATGAAACGAAAAAATACAAGTTTATTTTTGGCACCTTTTTCAATTCACCTGGGGTAAACTATAAAATTTTGCGGGAAATTCAAAATTTAAGTGAAAAGCTGCCTAAATGAACAAATGTGGGTGCCCCCAAGTCCAAAAAACCCCGTATCTGTTATGTTTTCGTAATACAAAAATTTTTTTGGCCCCTTTCAATTCACCTGTGGTGACTTTTTAAAAATTTGCTGTTTTCCCAAAATTTAAGTGCAAGTTTCCCCTCAAAAACAAAGCTGTATTTGCCCAAATTAAAAAAAAAACCGTTTTCTGTTATGTTTTCTTATAATACAAGATATTTTTGGCCCTTTTCAATTCACCTGGGGTTTACTAAAAAATTTCTGGATTAAAATTTTTAAGGGTGAAAAGGTGGATATATCAACAAAGGGGGAAAAGGGGCAAAATTAAAAATAAACACCTATTTTGAAATTTATACAATAATAAAAGTGGATTTTTTGCACCAACAAAAAAGACCTGCAGTTACTAGAAAAGTGGGGAACCCTTTTTAAGCTCGGGTTTGTCCAATACCCAGGAAATATTTCAATGAAAACTGTTAATAATAAACTTTTGGGCAGTGCAATGTCAACACTAAGTCTTGGTGAAACTTTATCCATTTATTCTTTATAGAGCTTGTCGTGTTCGCCCCCGGGTGGCCCCCCCCCCGCCCCCCCCGGGGACTTTACGGGCGGTGAGCCCCTTTTAAAAATTCTTTACCTAACTACAAAAAAATTTTTCCCCCAATCTCTAATCTAACAAAATTTGGGAAAGGGATCACGCTAATAGAAGAGGTTTCTCTGTGAAGAAATAAAATTTTAATTTTCCCGGCCCCTGGCTGTTTTGGAAAAACAGCAGACCCCCGCACCCCGTCCCCTTTTTCTGGCTCCGGGGAAAGGGCCCCCTAAAGGGAGCCCAACCCTAAAGGTTTTAAAAAAAACCCAAAGGAAAGGGGCCTTGTTTTTAGGTTTTAAAAAACCGGGGGTAAAAATTTTGGTAAAATTTTCCCCCACCCCTTTTCCGAACCTAAACCATCCCAAAAGTTTTGGGCCCCCTTTTTTCGCACCACACCCCCTAAAAAACCCCCGGGGCCTTCAAAAAATTTTTTGGTTTAAGTGGATTTGCTGGGCCGGGGGCCCCAAAAAAGGGGGGAAAAGGAAGGCCCCCCGGAAATTTTGGGCCCCCCCCGATTTTTAAATTTTAAAGAGGGGGGGTTTTGGGCACAAAATTTTAACCTAAATTATCGCATGATCTAAAAAAATCCGATCACCATAAAAACTGTGCCGATCAACACTAGTTAAATGTAAATTCATCTGATTTTTGTTGATGTAGTGAATAAAGTTATTAATGTCCTGTTCTGGACCTTCCCATATCAGGAGGAGGTCATCAATGAAACGCCCGTACCACCTATTGGGAGGAAAGGATTTTTCCTGAAAAATTTTATTAAATTTTTCCCAAATGCATAATAATTTGCTAAAAAATTTTTTAAAGCATGTTAAGACACTTCATGGATCATCGATGGATAAAGGCTTTCAACGTCACAAGATAACCATATAGTATATGGATTCCAAATTTGATTTTCCCCAGTCACAAATAGTATAGCTGTATTTTTTTAAAAAACCATGAATCTTGGAATTTAAAGGGTTTAAGGTGTAATCTACCCAAGCCCCATTGTTCTTTTAAGGACCCTTTCCTCCCCCTATAAGGCTAGGGAGGTGGAAATATATTTTTATGTATTTGGGCCAGTGTGCATGGTAGATAGGAAAAAAACTTAGTAACATTTCAACTTGGTTTAATGGTCCAAATTTACTCCACATTCAAGTACTTTTTTCATGGCTGTTTTAAATTCAAGCATGGGATCTTTATTCAATATTCGGTAAGTAGTCTGATCATTTAATATCTCTAGGGTTAATGTTTTGTATAGCCCTGAGTCTAGTATTGTTATAGCTCCACCTTTGTCTGCTTTTTTGATAGTAATTTTATGGTACTTTCCGACATAAGAGGTCCTATAATAAATAAACAGAAAAGAATAACAACAGAAAGAAAGGGTACAGACCCCTGTCTATCCTGTTCAAATTGTTCAACTATTTTGAAAGGCCCTTGCATTTATCATCTCATGAAAGGTAATCCTATATTAATAAAATATTTTTTCACATGTGAGAGTTAAGGAGTGATATATTTACTGAAATGCCCAGAAAAGCTAATATTGGGCAAACAAGTAGACAATTAAAACTCGTATCAGTGAACATAAATCTGCTATCAGAACTTATAAAGATCATATCGAACAGGATAAACTCAGGGGAAAAAAAATATGGGGAAACCACCAGGCCAAAAAATTTTAGAAATGGGGGCCCTCAGGTTAGTGAATTAAAATGGTGCTTATTAGAAAAGGTAATAATAAAAAACATATGCTAATACACAGCTTAAGCGGGGGGCTCTGGATATTTACCATGGAAACATTGCCAATGGATTTAAAGAACTTTAGTTTAAAATGCTTTTTGTAATGGTAAATTTTATTAGTAATGTTTTTAAAGTTAAAATTTTGTTAATATTATGCTTTTTGCAAATTTATGTATGGCTATAAATAGACAAATCATACCATTGCCTGCCTGAAAAGAAGGAATACCTTTGAAAATTGCATCAGTTGTACCCGTCACCTTGAAACATGGGCCCTGCTGCATCTCTCCTTGCTTTTCCGCATTAAGAGAGTAAAATTGAACATGATTTCAATCACAAAATTTTTTTTGGGATTTAAAATATTTAATTATTTTGTTGCAATGAAAAAACACAAAACAGAATAGACAAAAATCAAAAACATGGATAATTTCACCCAAAAAACTTCAAAAATGGGCCCCGACAAAGGTATTGGCCCCTCAGCCTAAAACTTGGTACCAACCTTTACAAAATGACTGCGAACAACCACTTCTGGGAACCAATCAATAAGTTTTTTACAAAGCTCTGCTGGAATTTTAGACATTCTTTTTTGGGAAACTGCCCAGGTCCCCCAGATTTGAAGGGTGCCCCTTTTTCAAAAAATGCCCTTATGAGATCTCTCCACAGGTGTTCTATGGGTTCGGTCTGGATCATTGCTGGGCCCCTTTAGAAGTCTCCATTTCTTTTTCTAAACCATTTTCTAGGCTTTTTGAAGTTGTTTTTGGGGCATTGTCCTGCTGGAAGACCCTGACCCCCGAGGGAGGACCCATTTTCTACACGGGGCCCTACTTTAGCTGCAAAATTGTTTGGTAGATTTCAGACTTCAAAATGCCACATATGGTCAAGCAGTCCATGCCAGAGGGGCAAGCAACCCCAAAACATCAGGAAACCTTCACCGTTTGACTGAGGGGCCCTGTTTTTTTTCTTTGAATGCCTCTTTTTTTTTTCCTGTAGACTTTTATGTTGTCCTTTTCCCAAAAAGCTCTACTTTTGTCCTCTGACCAAAAAGATTATTTCAAAAATTTTTTGGCTTTATCAGGGAAGGGTTTGGGCAAAATCCGCCTGGCTTTTTATGTCCCCGGGGTTAAAAAGTGGGTTCTTCCTGCTATCCTACCCCAAAAGTCCCTTTTCATTCAGACGCCGACGGATATACGGGGTTTTCATGTTGTACCCTCGGACTGCAGGGGAGCTTAAATTTTTGGAGTTATCGAGGTTTTTTATCCACCATTTGCACAAACTTGCATTTTAAAAACTTTTCTCAATTTTTTCCCCTTTTCCGTCCACATCTAGGGAGGTTACCACAGTGCCATGGGGTTTAAAATTTTGATGACACTGACACGGTACACAGAACATTTAGTCTTTGGGGATGGACTTGTAGCCTTGAATTGCTCATGCTTCCTCCAATTTTTATTTTCAAGCCCCACAGTTCTTTGTCTTCTTTCTTTTCTCCATGTCAATGTGGTCACCAAGGGCAATGGACAGGGTTGAGTCAATTTAATCCATGTAAACTGGCTGCAAGGTGATTTTTATTGCCAACACCTGTTGGGTGCCACAGGTAGTTCAGGTTTTGTTAATTACCAAATTAGAGAAGATCACATGATTTTTAAAACAGTCCCAAACTTTTTCCACCCCCTTTTTTTGTTTGGGTGTGGAATTATATTCCAATTTGGCTTTGGACAATTCTTTTTTGGGGTTTTCCATTGAAGAAAATGAAATGAAGATAATAATACCAAAGATTTTGATTGCAATCATTTTCAAAAGAAACTGATATTATCTGACGAATTTGAAGGGTCCCAATATTTTTGGCCACCACTGTAGTGTATATATATAATAATTTTATATAATATGTATAAATATATATTATATAATATATATATATTATATAAAATTTTTATATATATAAAATTATATATATTTGGGGTCACTAAAAACGGAGGCAGTCCTTAAAAATGCAATAGCAGGTTAAATTGGCACCGGTTTTATAAACAAGGAAAATAAACAGCAGGGCTTGCTTCACCCAAAAAAACAACAAAATTTCAGTCCTCGTTTTCCATCACAATACCCTATGCCGGCCTGTCGTACATTTCCCCAGTTATCAAGGCCCCGCCCGGGGTCTCTCACCATGCTCACTAAACTGAGCTTTTATAGGAATGGAAAAACCCCACCCTCTCCACCAGTCTTTCGGCCTTATATAGGGCTGTAAGCCCCGGACTGGATGGGGAGCAGCCCCTACCCAACCTACAATTTAAAAACCGACCCGGATCCCATTCCCTTTTAAAACAAAACTTTGGCCTATTTCCCTGAAAGAAAAGCCTTTTTTTCTTTTTTGGGAAAAAACTAGTTTTTCCCAAAGTAAGGGTAAAACGGGCCAATTTAGTTTTTAAAAAATGTTTTTTTGTAAAATAATTAAATAGAAAAAATAAATAAAATTTTACAAAAGTGGGGCAGTTAAACGGGGGGCAGAAAGGTGAATAGATTAAAAATTTTTAAAACGGAAAATGCGGGGCGTTTCACCAAAAAAAAAAAAACCCCCCGCCAACAATTTAAGGGGTTTTTCGCCCCAAGTTAAACCCTGGGCCCTTAATCCAAGGGCTTAAGGTCCCAATCCCCATGTTGTCCTTTAATGGGTTTTAACCCGGGCCGGGGGGGGAGCCCCACCCACCCAACCTACAATGCTCCAATAAAGCCGCCCCGGATCCGGCTTTACCCCTACTACAAATACAAAACAGTGCATGGCCATTGCCGCTGCCCAGAATAACAGGCTTTATTTCACCGTCTCAGGCAACGGTGACAATAACGTCCGTCCACTACCCCACCTTTGCCTTCTTACAAATATTATATTATATTATATATATTATTTATAATATTTTAAATGATGATGACTCATTCGTGGGCCCGCCATCATTGTCCTTCCGGGGGGCCCAAAAGGTTTAGCTCTGTGTCCTCAAAATGGTATTGGCACTCCAATAAAGGCACCTGACATGCTTCTCTTTGAATCGGGCCCTGAGCCACTTTTTTTCACCGCACAGGGTCTGTACAGTTTCACAAAACAAACCACAAACATAATATCTCGGCCATCTAGCTACTAACTTACTGACTTACATAGAGACCCTCTCTATCCATGGTCTTTACCTACTGTCCAGCACCACAACAATAACAGTATGCTTACTGTACCGTATTGGCTTCCTTCAAGCCTCTTGGGGCCAAAGCTATCATCAGCTCCTCTGCTACTCCACTGCTAGGTAGCAGACCACGCCCCCTGATTACCTGAAGCAGCAGATTTTTATAGACCTACAGGAACCTTCCAAAAACCTATATATATTGTGGCAGGGTGACAATATGTATACATACATATGTATGTATATATATATTGCAAAGTGAATGGGGTATACATAGTCCCCAGAGTTCTCGATCAGGTATGGCGAGACTAATAAACGTCACGAGAAACCTGGCCTCGGTTAGGTAGAAGCCGTCACTTTGGTGGTGTCAGTTGCAGTATGTGGTTGGCACACATCTAGCAGTGTAGTTTAGCTGTGGAAACACAGCTTAGTCCGCGTCAGCTTTTACCGGGAGCAGTCAAAGAGTTTGGAGGGTGACTGCTCCCTGTGTTCCAGTGCCAGGATTTAGTTGGCCTATATAAGTCAGCTAGTTAGCTCACTGGAGGTGTGGCTGCAGTTAAAGGCCTTGAAGTTTGGACCTGAGAGGCTACACCAAAGCATCCTAAGCTACAAGGTGGTAATAAGGAGTTCTTCTGTTAGTGCTCGGATGAGCAGGTCTTTATTTTATGTTTAGTTTGTTTTAACATACGTCTTTTGTCTGCCTCCTGAAAATAAACGATGGACAAGAACCGCGCTTCTACAGAATGGCTGTCTGTGTCTTCATTGCCCTAGGACTTTGTGATACCACTGAGCGCACCCCCTTACAAGTTGGTGCAGGATGTGGGCATACATTTAAAGAGACTAAACTCTTGGAGAGACCTTGCTAAACAGACAGAGGCCTAAGAACCGGCGAAGCATGGAGGAACTAATAAAACATCTGGTGCAGTCAAACCTCCTCCTTCAACAAGCCTATACTGCTCAGCAGGAGCCAAACGCGCAGCAACATCGTGTGCACAAGGAAGCCATAAAGGTGCAAAGTGAGCCGCCCAGGATACACAGATCCAAAAAGCGTGGATGAGCTGGTGTCTGTCGTTGAGCGGTTTACCGCCACTGAGGACTTCCTACAGGACTTGCATGCCCCAGGGAACCCAAGAAGACCATTAGCCGGTAAGACTGTTCCTATTACTAGGGGGGCGAGACAGTATGGCAAGGAGGGTGGCACGTTCTCAGAGCGCACCAATTAATGGCTGCCAAGTCCCAAAAAGGACTCTGTTATTAGGCCTTTTGGCCAAACAGGCTGCTGGCACTGCCAGGGTCTGGGACATGTGGCTGCTTAATGCCCATTGCAAAATGAGCCCATGGACTGTGACTTGGGAAGACGCAGGTCGTATTTCGCCAGGCCTGCATATGCTACACAAAGGGACAATATGGGTGACTGGCAGGTGTGCCCTGTCAGAGTGGTGGGTCATCCAGTTATGTCGCTCATGGACTCGGGGAGTCTAGTGACTTTAGTTCAGGCCAGTCTAGTCCCTATGGCTAACATCCAAACCCGCTGCTTGGGAGTGATTTGCATTCATGGGGACATTAAGGACTATCCCACGACTGTGGTCACTGTGGAGACTCCCTGTGGGTCAATGATCCATGAAGTGGGTGTGGTCAAAGAACTTGTGCACCAAGTTTTTATCGGACGGGATTTTCCACTGTTCTGGAACATGTGGGAAAATAAGCAGATCATGGTGTGTAAGAAGTCCCAAAATACGTTTAATGTGTGTAACCCTGTGATATCAAGTGTGCCCACTGAAAATGACCTCCTGTATACAGATTAAAAAAGACCCCAACTGAGGTAGCAGAGCAGCTGGTTGTGCCACAATCGCATATTCGCTCACTATTGGAGCTGGGTTATTCCAATGTGCTGGGTGGGCACCTAGGGGTGGAAAAAACCTGTGAGCGCAAAGAGCGGAATTTTTTCTGGCAAGGAATTTATAGAGCCATAGAGAACTTCTGCCAGTCCTGTCCAGAGTGCCAAATTAACGACCCACGGCTGCCATTTCAAAATCCACTGGTTCCACTACCTATCATTGAGATACCTTTTGAATGTATCGTCATGGCCTGGTACGGCCACTCCCAAAGTCTACAAGGGGTCACCAGCACATATAAGTCATGCTAGACTCGTTACCCAGAAACCATCCCCCTCCAAAACACGTCATCTAAAGTGATTGTCTGAGAACTTTTTCAGATGTTCACCAGAAGCGGCATCCCTAAGGAAATCTTGACAGACCAGGGGACCCCCTAAATGTCAAAAATTACAAAAGAGCTATGTCAGCTCCTGAGCATAACCCATCTGTGTACATCAGTATACCATCCCAGACAGATGGTCTGGTGGAACGGTTTAACCGAACCCTCAAAGGGATGCTAAAAAAGGCAGTTGAAAAAGGCAGGGAAGGACCGGGACCGTCTGTTACCATACTTAATGTTTTCCATCCGAGAGGTTCCACAGGTGTCCATGGGATTTTCCCCGTTTGAGCTGCTGTATGGTAGACATCCCAGAGGGCTGTTGGACATGGCTAAAGAGACCTGGGAACAGGAGCAAACACCACACCGCAGTGTCATTGAGCACATAGCAGATATGCAAGACAGGATAGCGACAGTAATGCCGATCGTAAAAGAACATATGCAGCAAGCCCAGAAAGCACAGGCCAGGGTCTACAATAGGTCTGCAAGGATCAGGTCTTTTAAGCCCGATGACAGTGTGTTGGTATTAGTGCCAATGGTAGAAAGTAAATTCCTCACTGGGGCAAGGTCCCTATGAGGTCAGGGAAAAAGTGAGTGAAATAAATTACAAGGTGTACCAACCGGGGAGATGAAAGCCCTTTCAAATTTATCATATAAACTTATTGAAACCCTGGAAGGACAGAGAGGTTCTCACAGCAGGGATTGGGCCCAAGAAATTACCGAGCACCGAGTTACCAGAGGTCCGCGTATCACAGTCGTTAGCGGCAGCTCAGGTGCAAGAGGTCAGAGAGTTTCTGCAGAGAAATAGAGAGACCTTCTCAGAAGTACCAGGTCGGACAAATGTCATTGAGCATGACATTGTGACAGACCCTGGCCTAAAGGTGAGGCTGAGGCCGTATCATCTGCCGGAAGGCTATCTCAGAGGATGTACAGAAGATGTTATCCTTGGGAGTTATAGAGAGGTCAAAAAGTGGCTGGTCATGTTCCATAGTCCTTATCCCTAAACCTGATGACATTCTCTGGTTTTGTAATGATTTTCGGAAGTTAAATGAGGTGTCAAAGTTTGATGCCTATCCCATGTCTAGGGTGGACGAGTTAATTGAATGGCTGGGCCCTGCAAGATATATTACCACCCTTGACCTGACCAAAGGCTTTTAGCAGGTGCCACTCACCAAGGCGGTGAGAGTAAAAAAATGCTTTTTTGATGCCTGATGGCCATTTTCAGTATGTGGTACTCCCTTTTAGCCTACATGGTGCCCCAGCAACTTTTCAAAGGATGATGGATTTAATTCTACAGCCCCACAGAGCATATGCAGCAGCCTACTTAGATGATGTGGTCATTTTGTAGCACAGACTGGAAATCTCATCTACGTAAGGTCCAGGCAGTGTTAGACTCCATCTGGGAGGCTGGTATGACAGCAAACGCAAAAAAGTGTGAGATCAGTCTTGAGGAGGCCCGCTACTTGGGTTATAATATTTTACGTGGGGTTATTAAGCCACAAATGGACAAAGTAGAGGCTATTAAAAACTGGCCACAACCAGTCTCAAAAAAGCAGGTGAGAGCCTTCCTAGGGATCATTGGATATTATCAGAGGTTTGTCCCAAATTTTGCCACGATCGCAGCTCCCCTTACTGACCTTACGAAAGGGGTTAAGTCCAATAGGGTAAAATGGGAAGAGAAGTCAGAAGAAGCTTTCCAGTAACTAAAAGAGGTCTTATGTAAGAGACTGACTTTAAAAGGGAGTTAATAGTTCAGGCAGATGCTTCTAATGTTGATATAGGAGTCCTCTCACAGGTAGTTAATGGTGAAGAACACCCAGTGGTCTACCTAAGCAGGAAGCTAACATCGGCGGAACAAATTTACGCCATAATTGAGGGAGAGTGCCTGACTCTTAAGTGGGCAATTGAATCATTGAGATACTATTTGTTGGGTAGACAATTCAGATTAGTCACCGACCACTCACCTTTAAAATGGATGGCCCAGAATAAAGGCAAAAGTACTAGGGTTAGTAGGTGGTTTTTGGACTTACAGGACTTCAAGTTTTATGTGGAACATCGTCCTGGTTCTCAACAAGGCAATGCGGACGCATTGTCACGTGTCTATTGTCTGAAGGCACAGTGTGCTCCTCCCCACAGGTCTGAGCAGAGAAGGGGGATATGTAAGGCCCCGACGGGCAAGGTGGTGAATAGGGTATACATAGGCACCAGAGTTCTCGATCAGGTATGGCTGGACAAATACCCGTCACTGAGAAATCTGACCTCGGTGAGGCGGAAGCCGTAACTTTGGTTGTGTCAGCTGCAGTATGTAGTTGGCACACATCTAGCAGTGTAGTTTAGCTGTGGAAACACAGATTAGTCTGCGTCAGCTTTTACCAGAAGCAGTCAAAGAGTTGGGAGGGTGACTGCTCCCCGTGTTCCAGTGCCAGGATTTAGTTGGCCTATATAAGTCAGTTAGTTAGCTTACTGGGGGTGTGGCTGCAGTTACAGGCCTTGAAGTTTGGGCCTGAGAGGCTACACCAAAGCATCCTAAGCTACAAGACGGTAGTAAGGAGCTCTACTGTTAGTTAGTGCTCGGACGAGCAGGTCTTTATTATATGTATAGTTTGTTTTGACATATGTCTTTTGCCTGCATCCTGAAAATAAACGCCGGACAAGAACCGTGCTTCTACAGAAAGGCTGTTTGTGCCTCTTTTGCCCTGGGACTTTGTTATACCACCGAGTGGACCTCCTTACAATATATATATATATATATATATATATATATATAAAATATAAATATATATATATATATATATATATATATTCATATATATATATATTATATATATTTATATTATATATATATATATATATATATACTATATTAATATATATCTATATATAATGTGGCAGAGCGACCGCTATTAGTCGCAGGTTTCTGCCACTAGAGGATGTCTAGCTGGAAATCTGCAAGCAACACGCCACCAAGGATACCTGGCCTTGGTGGGATAGGAGCAAGCCATATGAGTTGTCAGCCGCAGTAAGTGGTTGGCAAGAGGGTATGGTTGGTGTGGCTTTTCAGCCATTCCTCGGTCGGCTCTTATTTGGAGTAGACAATGTGTTGGGTGGGCGTCTACTCACAGTGTTCCAGGCCCAGACTTGGACACATCTCTGGAGGCCAATAAAAGCCTGGGACTACAGGTGTTCAGGGGGCGTGGTTTGCTAGCTGGCAGTGCAGCAGAGGAGCGGGAGAGAGGCTCTTGCCCCCCAGAGACTTGGGAGAAGCTGGAACCAGTGAGTACTGGTAATGTGTTTGTGGTGCATCGGCGATAGGCCTTGACCACACGTTAGAGAGGGACATCATATGTTCAGGCAGTGGCTTGATGGCCTGAGGATTTATTTTGTTGTGTTATGTTTCTGTACATTGTCTTCCCATTCCTCAATAAAGCTGGCTGAGGCCAGTTGAAGACAGAAGCCTGTGTAAGTGTGTCTATACTGTTTATGAAAGACGTCGATCTGAGAGCTAAGTACCCGCAGGACGGTCCAAAATGACGTCCAGACGCAAGTGCGTCGTCACTGTATATATATCACCAGATCATTGGTAGTGTGACGAAACACCAAGTCCTTGGCTTCTGTTTGAAGTCTTGGCCTTCATTTTAGCTGCAAACTCAATTCAAAACCATGTTGCTTTAATTTAGCTAGGAGGAAACAAAAATAAAAACAGATTTACACAGTCCATGCAGGTAAACTCACAATCTATTGTCCAATAAAGTTTCTCGGGTTCATCCCCACCAGGAATAGGAGAATGTGGCCAATAATCGCAGGACTCAACACAGTCAGACACACCTCGTAAACTACACAAAACTCACCAGATTCTCCAGGCGTACATAGTCCACACAAAGCCTGACCTGGCCTTAGAAACACGGGAGCAGGAAGTCAGCTTGTCAGTCAGCTCTTTGACTGCTCCAGGAAAGGCTGACCCGCATTTAGCTGCATTCCAGCTATACTACTAATACAAACATGTGTAAGTGGCGAATTGCCGCTGACACCAACAATAAATAGTCTTAGACTTCAAAGAGGCCAGGAGAGTTGGTGACACATATCTACCAAGCTATATCTATATTGCCCCTTCTTACTATATATATATAATTTATTTTTTCTTGTAATTTTAGTCCCCCTAGGGTACTTGACCACTACAGGATGTGAACTCTTGTATATTATCCTGCAATACTAATGAACTGCACAATAGTGTGATATCACAGGGGTCATTGTCCTGACCTTGTCCACACCGGTATCTGTCAGAATCACACATCCAGTTTTTGAGGTAGTATTCATGCAGTTTTTTTTAACCAAAGACATAAGTGGATTCAATAAGAAGAAATAGTGAAAAAAAAGACTGATATGTATCCTTTTCCATAAACTCCTGTGCTTAGGTTAAAAAACCGCATCAGAAACTACTGCAAAAAGTGCTTTTAGCTTTATCATATTGCATGCACGCTGTTGGCCTCAACCTCAAATTTGTATGTTCGTGCTTCTGTTTATTATTCTGGATGCTGGTACCTTGATTTGGAGATATCATGTGTAAGATGTCATCGGTTGCTGAAGTATAAACAAGAAGGAAAGCAGCTCATGTGAAAAGCACAATTTAATCCAGTCATGAGCGACGTTGGGCAACAAAGACTTCTTCAAGCATAGAAAACACTGGCCATTAGCTCATATGTTACATATAGTTATAACATAGGGATGTCATAACAAGGAGACCATAATATTAGTAACAACAACAAATGATTATTGAAAATCACCAAGAACAAATAAGTATAACATAAAGTAAAATATAAGGTTTACTGAATAAGTGATAAACAAATGTATAAACAGAAGGGTTAAAATCATTGCTCCCCTGTAAAAGTATGGTGCATCATGCCGTCTACAAAAGGTAAAAGCTTTAGGGACATGTATGAAAACTGTCTAGATCTAAGACATTCTTTGTTACCCATAGAAACCAATCAGAGCTCCCCTTTCATTTCATATAGTGCTCTTTAAAAAAATCAAAGCGGAGCTGTATTTGGTTGTTATGGGCAATAAAGAAAGTCTTACACCTAGATAGTTTTCATACATGAGGCCCTTAGGTACACACCAAATTTATGGTGCATGCTAATGTGTACGCTGGGAAAGCTTCCAATGCACATGCTAAACATATACATAGATATGTCCACTAAACTGAATATCTATTTCACTTTTATTGATTGTGTCTTTATTGTGAAGGAGAAGTTTATTATATGCATTTATTCTAAATATAAAGTGTAGACTAAAAAATATGTACCTCAAATTGGTTTCTGTAAAAACTTGAGCTCGTCCCATAAAATTTTAAGGTTTCTAACAGCTTGAACAAATTGTGACTGTTGAAAGAAAGAAAGAAAGAAGTTTGCTAAATTTAGCTGCATTCCTAAAGGATTAACATGTACTTAAACATGAGATATGCAGGGACTGTATTTACAGGAGGCTTAAATGCAAGATCTACAACAAAACAGTGACTTGATGTTTAGAAGTTAACAAAGTTGAGAAGATTTGAAAATGTTAACTATGTACAGCACGTAGCAACTGTTGTGTACTGGAAATACAATACATATATGTATGATAAAGTGTATGTCACTTTATATTTATGGAAGCAGAGATGGGCCAAAGGCCACAGACAGGTCATCTTCTCAGAGCATCCTCTAAACGTCTACATCCTAGAGGCTGACCCTTCCTTTCTCCACAGAGACGGATATGGGAGTCAGTAAATCTGTGTGTGAAAAGAAGACACACACATGCGGTAAGCATAATATTTCCTGGACCTCACACCAAAAAACTGGGCACTGACCTCTGGCCTCACCCAGCATTTGTCTGTAATTTACAGATTGCTCTGGTGATCTATCCTGTACCATACTGCTGGAACTGCAGGCCCAAAAAGTTTATACCCTGCCACTGGTAACATACAGAGTTTAAGAGATCTGGCATCTCTAACAGAGCCTGTGTACCGCTGTAATCAGCTCAGTCACCTCTGATAACAACTCTATAGAACTGGATATTGACTATGCCTGTCCTGGACGGCAGCATGACCCTTAAATCTGTCTGACCCACAGATTAAAAAGTGCTGGAAAAAGGAGTCTTTGAACCACCATTTTAGTTAAACTGGACATTGACTATCCCTGTCCTGGACCGCAGCATGACCCATAAATCTGCATGACCCACAGATTAAAAAGTGCCGGGAAAAAGGAGTCTTTGAACCACCATTTTAGTTCATCTGGACATTGACTATCCCTGTCCTGTACCTCATCATGACCCTTAAACCTGTCTGACCCACAGATTAAAAAGTGCCGGAAAAAGGAGTCTTTGAACCACCATTTTAGTTGAACTGGACATTGACTATCCCTGTCCTGGACCGCAGCATGACCCTCAAACCTGCATGACCCACAGATTAAAAAGTGCCGGAAGAAAGTAATCTTTGAAGCAGTATTTTAGTGAAATGGACATTGACTATCCATATCCTGTAACGCAGCATGACCCAAAAATCCGCACAGGTGCCCTTATGGACCATCATCATAAAATTTCGCAATAAGAAATAAACTATATTAAAAACAACTAGTTTTCCAATACTGCTGCGGCTAGAGGTACTTGCCATTCTACTGGTGACATTGTTCCATCGTGACATTAGAATGTGAAGCAAATGAAACAGATGTCCCCAGCAGGTCAACGAGGCCTGTCTGAAAATCCTGCATTCTACTGTCAAGTGGGTTAAAGGAAATTACTGATCAAGGCAGGTGAGGCTGTAAACGTGGATCACGCAGGTTCAGCTAGCAGAGCCAGAGTTACAGTGGATGCTGTGAGATTCAGGGCTGGTGTTCGTCATCTATTAACACGCAGGTTCAGCTAGCAGGGCTGGAGTTAAAGTGGGTGCAGTGAGAGCCAGGGCTGGCGTCCGTCATCTATTAACATGGCAAAAATGCCATTTTGACGCAGCAACCAAAAAAGTTGTGCTGAAACAGAGTGCGGAAGCGGAAGTGTGAGCTAAGACCTCCAGCCTTCCTCAGTACACAGTCAAGACCTGGGTAGCGCTTGAGAAATTTCTGCCTCTACGAGAGCGCTTGCCCCTCCGTATGAGTGCGGACCAATTGAGCTTCACTTGGAAATGCTGGTGGTTGACGCTCCTGTTCCACCCAGGTGCCCTTTTTCTTGGCTTTCTTTTTCTCGTTTTACTCAACGTGCTGGAGGAAATTGTCTCTGTTCTTGGGGTGGTGAATGTGCTCCATACTCCATGTCCTCTGAATAACCTACATCTGTTCAAGTCTTCCTGTACCTCCCTTGTACAATTCAGAGGAATATTTGTATCAGCTATTTTGTACATACAATTTTTTTAGTAGTTTAATTCTAGAAAACACATTTTTAAAATAGGATGGAATCCCAAAAGCCTGGCAATGCCGACACTCAGGCTTTTGGCTTTGGGATGGTTTGGGTTAAAGTGTTTCTTCTACTCCCAAACCTCGTAGACAGAAGGCTGGCTGCTTGACTGGCCGCTGTACGGCGTGCAGGTCAAACTGGTGGAAGGAGAAGGGGTAGGCTGTGTCTCTGTCTCTGGTGGTGCTGGTGATACTCGGGTGATGGTGGAGGCTGAAGCAGAGACTGATCCTTGATCATGACACTGAGAGATATGGGCAGCTGAGGAACGCTTGGTCTTGGAAGTGGCGGAGGATGAGGAGGCGGAGACAGAGAGTGTGACAGTGGTTGGAAGCCCGGGATCGTGTGGCCTTTTTTCACCAAGTGTTCCCTCCATTTCAACTCATGCTTTCGCTGCGTGTGACTAGAAATGTTGGTGGTGGTTAAACACCTAAGATTCTTCCCTCTACTGATGCATTTATGGCAAAGGCGGCATATGACATCGTTGGGTGAATCAGAGGCTTGATCGAAAAAGACCCAGGCTTGAGAGGTCCTGGACCTTTTCGACGGCGATTAGCAAGGAGCGGTGTTTCCACTGATCATGGCTGACGGAATAATCTTAGCGGACTTGAGCAACGGCCCTCTACCTTTTTAAGGCGGGAGTCGTCTTCCTCCTCGTCCAGTGATGAAGCGCTCGCAAGCAAATTCTGCTGAAAAGACCACTTTGGATCTGCAATGTCATCATCAACACAGGTGACTTCCTCGTCCTGACATTCTACATCTTGGAGCTGCGGGCTTCAAGTAACAGGCCCTGCAAAGTGTTGCCGACCGCCCGGGATTTTTGCCGATTGACCGGCTTCCTTCTCCTCCTCTGATGGCATCAGCGATTGGGCATCAGAGCGGACAAAATCATCCTCTTTGGCCTCTTGATCTTTTGAAATGCCTTCTGACCCCAACCGCATTTTGTCATCAAAGAGGTCTTCAGAAAATGGATTATCCACATTGGTGGGTACATGAGTTGACATTTGGGCTGCCTTCGCTTCATGTTGGACGGATGCTGACGATGATGATGACGACATTTATGGCCGTGACTGGGAGGACGAGGAGGTAAGACTGCTGGATGCAGGTTGCATTAACCACTGAATAACAGATTGGCGATGCTGTTCGTTACTGAGATTCACAGGGCACCGACGGTCCTGCAACCGACGATCCGCTGACTTGCGTGTTGTCGCCAGCACTGGAAGGAGCACCTTCTCTTGTACCTCTACCTCCATGTCCTACACCCCTCTTTGCTCGCTTACCACCTGCATTTCGCTCCATGTTCAGAAAGATAAAAATGTAAAAGGTATGGTAGAGTTTTTGAAAGTCTCTTATTGAAAGTCGGCAAATCACAGTTATTCTTAAATCCCTCTAATTTCCAAGCGCCAACTAGGATTAGAAACAGAATTGTTTCTATCAAATATTTGTGAAATGCGGTCTGGTGGAAGAACCGTAACACAAAATCAACAGTGTTCTTTCTTCAGCCCCGAGATTTACAATGCCCCTAGGATGCAGTTGATCGTTTTTAAATAAATATCATCAAAAGCACGAAAATTGTGCCCAAAATGAGAGATGAGTTCAAGGACTAGGATTAAAAAGTTTATATATTTACAAATGGGATCTTGGCAAACCGTGCACAATGAAAAATGTCTATTTTAATGTACTGAGATTTAATGATGGCGGCAGTTTCGCACACATAAAAACAAAGGCAAAAAATTACTATAAATAATAGTATTAAAAAGTTATATGGATTACAACTGAGCTCTATGCGCCAAATAGACGTACAGACTGCAATAAGAGTATTTAAATGTTACATGGATTAATATGGCGGCCTTCGCACCACTGACAACAGGCATAATTTACTATAAAATATGTATAAAACAATATGCCTACAACTGAGCTCTATGCGCCAAATAGACGTACAGACTGCAATAAGAGTATTTAAATGTTACATGGATTAATATGGCGGCCTTCGCACCACTGGCAACAGGCACAATTTACTATAAAATATGTATAACACAATATGCGTACAACTGAGCTCTTTGCGGCAAACAGACGCACGGACTTCAATAAAACTATTTAAAAGTTATAGGGATAAGTTATGCCAGTTTTTGGGAACTGAAACAAACAGAGACAATTTCCCCTCCTATCAGAGGTCTGCTGGCCAAAAAAGTGGTAAAAAAAACAATGCTTTTTTCAATTCAAGGTCACAGAACACATTGAGCTGCACAATATCTCCCTTCCTTTCAAAAGCCTCTCCTCCTGTCGCACCCCCTCTCCCCCGCAGCGCCCCTCCCCCCACCGCAGCCTCGCGGCTGGACACACCAGAAGATATCTTTAAAACTTTCTCTAACAAAATAAGATGTGAAATTCTTTAATCTAACTCTATTCTAAGCTATAGCTAGGTGGATGGTTTCTTGTATTAGAGGAGCTGTTATAACAGCTATTGGTTTAAACGCAGACATGTCCTGTTGTGAAGTGGCATAGACAGAAAATGAGCTGAACAGGAAATGCAGTTGCATAGATAAAACGAGGTCACGAGATTTTTGCAGCCAATGAGATCCATACACCGGAAAGTGGTGACGTTGTACATCCTCCTCACGCCTCTCTATCCTCGGAGCTAATTGGCTGGCCACAAAAATGACAGGAGACGCTGAAAATGGCGCGATAGTAATAGATCATCGGTAAGATTGTCACCTAAACTATTGCATGATCGGAGATTTCCGATAAGCCTAAAAAACTGTGTCGATTTCAACTTTTGTTGATGATATCCCTAGGTGGGGCCCCATTTGGTTTGTCTGTATGGGGCCTTGAAATGGCTAATAGATGACTGATGGCAGACTATACTCACGGCCCCCAGATCTTATAGATACCACTGATACACGATTCTAGTACCATCCAAGGATGCTTCCAAAAAGAATAGACTGGTGCCCTACTACTTTGCTCTCTTCATGATGATTAGGTATTAAAAGGGAGCTACCATCAGTAACATCCTATGCCGCCAGGGACTCAGATCCTGCAGTGCCAGACGTGTCCCCCTGCTTAAGCCAGTATATGTCCGGCCCATCTGAAGTTTGCTAATTGGCATTTGGATGATCCAGAAGAGTATTGGGAGAATGTCATATAGTTAGATGAAATCAAAGTAGAACTGTTTGGTAGAGACACAACTCGTCGTCTTTGGAGGACAGAGAATGCTGAGTTGCATCCAAAGAACACCATACCTACTGTGAAGCAAGGGAGTGGCAACATCATGCTTTGGGGCTGTTTCTCTGCAAAGGGTCCAGGATGACTGATCTGTGTACATGAAAGAATGAATGGGGCCATGTATCATGAGATTTTGCGTGCAAACCTCTTTCCATCAGCAAGGGCATTGAAGATGAAACGTGGCTGGGTCTTTCAGCATGACAATGATCCCAAGAACACCACCAAGGCAACGAAGAAGTGGCTTCGTAAGAAGCATTTCAAGGTCCTGGAGTGGCATAGCCAGTTGTAACCCCATAGAAAACCTTTGGAGGGAGTTGAAAGTCCGTGTTGCCCAGCAACAGCCCCAAAACATCACTGCTCTAGAGGAGATCTGCATGAAAGAATGTGCCAACATACCAGCAACAGTGTGTGCCAATCTTGTGAAGACTTACAGAAAACGTTGGATCTCTGTCATTTCCAACAAAGGATATATAACAAAGTATTTAGATGAACTTTTGTTATTGACCAAATACTTATTTTCCACCATAATTTCCAAATCAAACAATGTGATTTTCTGGATTTGTTTTCTCATTTTGTCTCTCATAGTTGAGGTCTACCAATTATGTCAATTACAGGCCTCTCTCATCTTTTTAAGTGAGAGAATTTGCACAATTGGTGGATGACTAAATACTTTTTTTCCCCCACTGTCTAAATACTATCATCATCTGGTGTACCATCCTTTTCACCACACCAACTCTGGGAGTAAGGGAAGACTGGTTGAAATTACTTCCTGACCCATAACTCCTAACTTTTTGGATGGTGAAAGAGGAACATTTATGGTTCTCCAAGAAAAATCTATCAGGTTTTCATATCTATCTATGTAGTTCACGTATAAATTAGCACAAAATCGACTAAATACAGAAATTTATATGGTCCAAACTGCAAAAAATTCATGCATTTTTTTTTGTATTTTCTTGTTTGAATGTGGTTTTTTTAATTACTATTATTTACATATTGTGCCTCCCATAAGGACAGAAAAAGATCACTTGTTTTTTCTGATTTCCCCTGTAACTGGAGCAGATATATTAGCCCCATTTACAGGGGATATACAGGGAGGAGACAGCACCAGGAATCAGGAATAGTAATAAACAGTCCCCGTTTTCTCATTAAAGAACCCAGCTATCCCGAACAGCTGTCTCTGTACTTGTTCAGCTGCTATCTTTGCACATCCTGTGTTGTTTAATCCCTTAGACCAGTGGTCCCCAACCTTTTTTCCACCAGGGACCGGTTTGATGCACGACAAATTTTTCACGGCCCAGTGGGGGCGGGGTTATCGGGGGCGTGGTTATAAGGGGGCAGAGTTATGGCGGGGGTTGGATGTTTAGACCCATAAAAAACACAATAAAGTTATTTAGGAGTATAGTATGGGGTAACCAGTATTTTATAACTGCAGACCAATTGTCAGCCTGTGAGTCAGTATTATATTAATAATAATGTCCCACAGATCTGACAATCAGTCTGCAGTAATATTGATCAGCATTATACATATATAATATACATATGTAATAAGCTCTGTCATTATAGAGATATATGCCTCCTGTAGTCATTAGATATATATATATGCCCCCTGTAGTCATTAGAGATAGCTATATATGGCCCCTGTAGTCATTAGAGATAGGTATATATGCCCTATGTAGTAATAATAAATATATGCCCCCTTTAGTAATAATAAATATAGGCCCCCAGTAGTAATAATAAATATATGGCCCCAAGTATTAATAATAAGTAAACATATGGCCCCCAGTATTAATATATGCCCCAGTATAAATAATAAGTAAATATATGGCCCAGTATAAATCAGAATAAATATATGCCCCAGTATAAATAATAAGTAATATATGCCCCCAGTATAAATAAGTAATATATGCCCCAGTATAAATAATAAGTAAGATACAGTATGGCCCCCAGTATAAATAAGAAGTAATATATGGCCCCCAGTATTAATAAGAAGTAATATATGGCTGCCAGTATAAATAAGAAGTAATATATGGCCCCCAGTATTAAAAAGAAGAAATATATGGCCCCCAGTATTTATAAGAAGAAATATAGGCCCTCTGTAGACAGCCAGGCTAATTTAAAAAAAAAAAAAAAATAAAAAAAATAAAGAGGTCACTTTCCTTTCTCGATCCTCCAGGGCCCGGGGTCCGGCAAGACCGAGCAGCGCAGGGGGTCTGACGACATCGCTGCATCACACTCCCTGCATCGCTGATGATCGCTGTAGATACAGAGCTCACTGAGCACCCCTGCTTTCTCTATAGTGATGGAGCCGCACGCTGTGTGCAGCTGCTATCTCTGCGAGGCCGGTTTACAACGGCCACGCAGAGTAGATGACGACTGCCCGGACTAAAGTCACCGGACAGTCGGCATCATGTGTAGCCAGAGTCGTGGACTGGCAGAGGATGCGCTACGGCCTGGTGCCGGTCCACGGCCCGGCGGTTGGGGACCCCTGCCTTAGACGCTGTGGCTAAGATGCCCTCGGCGACTAAATCAATGAGATACGGTGCCACGCACCGTTTCTTACTCCAATTGAGACATCAGCGGCGAGAATGCTGTATCAGTGAACATGACAGCTGGAAGCCTTGTGAAGGCTTCCATCGCTACTATGTTTTCGTTTTCTCCACTCCTTCTCCCAGGCACGAAGTGGGGAAACCACCATATTGGTACACCCTAATGCATTATCTATACAATGCATTAGGCTGCATAAATGATCGAGCCCCCTAGTGGTGTATTACCCTAAGGGGACTCAAAGTTAAAGTAAAACAAAAAACAATGTTTTTAAGTGTAAAAAAAATTAAAAAGATATTAAAAGTTCAAATCACCCCCTACAGCCATTTTGCAAATAAAAAAATAAAAAAGTTACACATATTTGGTATTGTCGAATCCCAAAAAGTTAAATCAATTTAAATTTGATCAAAAAAGTCACATGTATTCCAAACTGGTATCAATAAAAAGTACATAGGTATGTAGGTGTTTTCCAAAAATAGAAAATGTTTGGAATTTTTTTACGGTACCAAAACAAAACAATAACCGTACATGGTTGGCATTGCCAGGTCCATATCAACCTGTAGAATACAGATAACACATAGTTTTTACCGAAAATTGAACGCTGTAAAAGCAAAACACCTGCAAACATGCCGTAAATAATTTTTTTCTTTACATTTTGCCCCACTTAGATTTTTTTTTTGAGATTTCCTATTATACTCTAAGTGAATATGAATAACATCATTAGAAGGAACATCTTGTTCCACAAAATAAAAGCCACCATACCTCTATGTAGGTGGAAAAATAAAAAAGTTAGGGCTCTTGGAAAACAAAGAGGGAAAGATTAACCTAAAAAAAAAATATATATATAGGCCTCGGCATTAAGGGGTTAAAAGTGAGTTTAATGTACAAGTATATGCCTCTAATTTTGAGCTGGGGGCTGTCCTCTCACAGGTAGCTAATAGGGAAGAACACTCCATGTTTTTTTTTTTAAGAAGAAAGCTGAAATCTTCAGAGATGAATTATGCCATAATAGAGAGGCAGTGCCTCTTGTATCCAAGCCTAAACTGTGGGATACTCGCTGCCATGATCTTTCCACACAGCAGTGCTCATCAGTGCAGAGTATAACTTTTTCTTTGTTGTGTCATGGGACACAGTGACAGCGTTGCTACTGCAACTCTTACCGACAGTTACCTAACAGACCTCGCTGCTACAGGACCAATTAGAGCACTCCCATGTTGGTGATTGCAGTGACCAGCTAGCTTATATGCTATTGTGAAATTGTCAGAGACGGACTGACAGCTGTGACTGTGTCAAGAAGTTACCTCAGCATGTAAAACAAATCAAAATCACCTCCAGATCACCACATCTCCAGTGAAAGGTGACCCAAAATCTCCAATGACGTCTAAAAAAAAGTAGTGAACACGCTGTCCTAGACTGCCCAAGCTTAGTAATCAATAGGTGGCAGTACACCTGCCACCTAGTTTTACCTCTGGATAGGTAGGGTATAGAGTGACAATTTAGAGTGCATATAGAGTGATTAGTGCCCCCTGATCACTCTCCATTGACCCCTGTCGGTGACCGGTGACACAAAATAGGCAGTGACCGGTGACACAATCTCCAGTGACTAGTAATACATCTGCTACCTAACTTTACCCCTGGATTAGTAGGCTATCACAACTTTGAACTGCAGCGACATCTGATTGGATCACTGGTCCAAGTTTTTTTTTTTATTTACTTTGGATAAAAATAAATAAATAAATAAAATTACAACATAAAAAAAAAGTTTATAATACATATAGGTGGAACACTTGTTGGTAAACTTCAAAAGAATGGCAAAGAGGTTATTTACAGCAGAGGAGGCATACTCCATTCTACACTGTGATACAGACAAGGCAAGCGAGGGTGAGGAGCTGTTTGCACTCTCATCGTCAAGTGACTCTGAACCCTCTCGTTAGTGCAGAAGAGTCACCGGTCCTGTGCTACATGAATTAACATGAATTATAGTCCCCAGCTGCCCAATTGTACTGCATCCTCAGGCATTCACATTGACACCACAGGATTTGGGGCAGTTGATTTATTTTCCCTTTTTTCCACAACTCCCTTATAAATTTAATGTTGGAACAAACCAACCTTTAGGCCACTCAGTTTATATCTGCCATGAACCATTTTATACCAAAAATCAAGATAAGAAGGAAATAACTTACTATCCTGTCTCCCCCTTAAGGCGTTAGGCTCAACAGGCCAGTTGGCAGAGTAGAGCGCCGGCGGCTAAGACTAGGCAGTCCTGCCTTTGAACTCTCGGGACAGAGGACCCAGGGCTCCTAAGAACCCGGGCTCCATCGCAGCTGCTATGCCTGCTACCCCAGTAGTTGCGCAAATGCTCTGAACAAAATATTGCCTTATTCATTTTAAAGGGAGGGTGCATTTTCATCAATACCTTACAAACAAACATGCTCAGTATGGCATCAAAATGCATAAGTTATGTGAAAGTGCCACCAGGTACTGGATCGCTTCAAGGTATATAAGGGAAAAGATACAATAAAATAAAGTACAATAAACCCCCTCAGAATATCCCATAGGCCTAGATGTTAGTAGCAAAATAGTTTGGGATCTTATCTATCTTTTACTTGGCAAAGGATACCACCTTTACCTGAACAATTTTTACAATATGGTCTCTTGAAAAAGGCTTTGAGAAAAATTTTCCCCTTTTACCCAGGGAACCTGATAAAAATCAAAAAAGGTTTTTTTCAAAAATTTTGTTGGAACCGTTTTAAAGGGGTGGGAGAGAGCAGGGCTTTCCACAGCGAATAACTGCTCTTTGTCAAATATAAGGACAAAGGGACGTTCTAATTCTCACCATCATATTTGTTCCCAGCAGAAGTCTAGTCCCTGTATGTGGCTCTACCACCTAAGCCCCCAAATCTAATTCATCAGAGTTCAACAAATTTATGGGTGGTATTGACCTCTCAGATCAGGTCATACAGCCACAGCACCATGCAAAAACAAAGTTTGGTTTATAAAAAATTTGGCTGTCCATTTAAAAACCAAAAAGCCTTTTTAAGCATTTGTAATTTACCGATCTGCTGGCAGTAGGAATTATTTTCCCCAATTTCGAGAAAAAAAAAAAAAGTAAGTCCTAATTTCATGATCAGACAAAAGGGCCAGTGCATCCAACAGTGACGGTAGTAGAACTTCCTCATAAAAATATCCCCTCACATAAAAAAAAATGCATGGTATGTGCAAAACAAGGAATTAGGATGAATGTTGCATATCACTGTGATATATGTCCAACAAAATCTGGCCTATGCTTTAAAATTTATCACACTTTGGATTTTATAATTTATCTCTCTAGCCCCCTCCCCCTGACTTCACTGACAAGTCCCATTGCTCATAATTTTTATACCAAATCCCAAAAAAAACAAGGCGACATGTCAAAAAAAAGGCTTCCTGTGGCCAATTTTTGGGCATTTTTTTCAGTGTAAAAATTGTGCCTGAAAATATGTTTTATTTTGAAAAAACTGGTGTCTGGTATACCTTAATAGTAAATTAAAGGCCCAAAAAAATGCATTGGCAACCCAGGGGCATGGCGATCATTGTAGTTATGTAATGTGCCCTTTTAGGGGCATTTCATTCAGAAGCGCATTATTTTTATAATTACTAGTGTATGAAATGGCCTTGATAGGGTATTATGTATGGGGTGCACGCTTCATTTTCTATATGTAATGCATGTATTTAGGCGCAACATGTGTTTTACCCGGATATAAGTGTAGTTTTGTAAACTGCTTCACTTATATCAAGCTAGAGATGGGCGAATTTTTTCCGACAAAAATAAAATTCGTTTCCAATTACTTCGGAAAAATCCGTTAAAAAAAAAAAGTTTTTCCCGGGGCACACAGCTGCAGGGTGCGTAGAACGTTGTGCATGTTAAATATGCAGAGGGAGCTTGGGTTTTGGGCTTCATACAATGCGTGTTTTGTATGACACGCACATGCTGCCGCCCCCTCTTAGAATCGCTTCCTAAAAATTCCCCGGGCATTAAGGGGCCCAAAAAATGACAAAAATGAAGAGGGTGTAGCCTGATAAAATCATGGCAGGGCAGCTGAAAAAAAACAAGTGGAAGGTCTGTGGGAAAATTTTTGGGCAGAGTGTGGAGGTGCGGCGGCAGCCACAGCAGCTTGGGTCGACAGTGGACAATGAATTCTGGAGGTGGCAAAAAACAGGAGTAAGACCAATTAGTGGGGCACAATGGGGGCACAAGTGGGGGGAAAAAAAGTTGGACGGGGCCAATCAAAACAGCAGCAGCCACAGCAGCCCGCATGAGCGAGGGTCAAGGAAGGGGTTGGCAAAACAATGGACTAGGAGAGGGGGAGGTGACGGTGGCAGCAAACATGAGGTCAGGGCAGTGGCACAATGACATTTGGAGAGGTGCAAACAAAACAGTAAAAAAGGAGGCACAGGGGTGGCCAATCAATGACAGAGAGTGGAGGTGACGGTGGCAGCAGCATGAGGTCAGACAGTGGCACAATGACACAGTGTGTAGGTCACGGCAGCAGCCACAGCAGCAGCATTCTGTCAGACAGTGGCAAATTTACTTTCTGGAGGTGGCAAAACCAGGATTAGGCCACAGAGTGGCACAATGACAGAGAGTGGAGGTGACGGCGGCAGGAGCAACAGCATGAGGTCAGAGAGTGGTACAATGACACAATATGCATGTCATGGCCCAGGCAACAACAGCAGCATAAGGTCAGACAGTGGCACAATGACAGAGTGTGGAGGTGGGTGGCAATACCAGTCCCTGGTAAGATGGTTGGTGGCAGATGGAGAAACTGTCAGCAGATGTGTGGCATCAGGCGGGTGGCGGCATCAGAATGAGGCAGGTAGTTTGAACCCAGACTCATTTCTCACAGTTTGGGTGAGGCGTCATGGCTGATGTAGTCTGACACATTGGTGTGTGGAAATCCTGGCCGATCCACGCCTGATTCATCTTGACAAAGGTCAGTCGCTCCACATTTACCGTGGACAAGCAGGTTCTCCTTGGGGTAACGATGGCCCCCGCTGCACTGAACACCCGCTCTGATGCCACACTACTGGCCGGGCAGGACAGCTTCTCCACTGCAAACTCTGCAAGTTGCAGCCACACATCCAGTTTGGCTGCCCAGTAGTCCAGCGGATCTTCTAACTGGGGTGGCAGAGTGCTGTCCGAGCAGGCCACCACCTGTTGGTTCAGGGTCTGCTCCAGGTTCTGCTGCTGCTGCTGGCGACTGCCCTCCTCACTAGGCGGGTGAAGGAAGCTGCTCATCAGTGACTCCAGACTTAGGTTACTGCTGATGGAGCTGGTACTGCTCCGACCCCCACCTTCCCCCATCAGCCGCGGCAGTAGTACGTGAGCGCTGAAGAACCCCCCGGTCAGACCTGTCAGAGGAGGGACAATGCCGCACATAGGCAGCGGCCAACTGACTACGGAGAATTTCCCTATAGTATTTGAGTTTGTCCTCCCTCTCAATAGCTGGGAAAAAGGCTCCCATTTTGGACCGGTAGCGAGGGTCCAATAGGTTGGAGAGCCATAAGTCATCCCTCTGCCGGATGCTGACTATTCGGCTGTCACTAGAGAGGCAAATCAGCATGCTGCGGGCCATCTGCACAAGTGTCTCCGAGATGCTCCCTGCCTCCATCTCTACTGTATACTGCCACGGTGCTTGCGGGTCATCTGCCTCATCTTCCTCATCTCCATCTACCTCCTCCAGCTGCTCCTGCTCCTCCTCTCTTGTCACCTGGGTAGAAAATCCACTCATTTCACCAGATAATGCTTCTGCTCCAATGTCCTCTTCCTCCTCCATTTCAGTCTCCACCGGACTCGTGTGGCCACGAGATGTAGTCGCCACGTCTCCAGTCCCCTGCCCAGACAGATTTTTCAGCATCTGTTCCAGGACATGAAGTAGTGGAATGACGTTATTCATTCTGTAGTCCTGGCGACTGACAAATAATGTGGCCTCCTCGAATGGCCTCAACAAACGGCAGGTGTCATGCATGATCTGCCACTGGCTGACATCAAAGTTACACAGGGGAGTACTCCTGTCCGCCTGGATCATCAAAAAATAATTAATGGCCTTTCTCTGTTCATACAGTCGGTCCAACATGTGCAGGCTGGAATTCCAACGGGTGGAAACATCGCATATCAGAGTGTGTTGGGGGAGGCCGTTCTGCCGCTGCAACTCGAGGAGGGTGTTCCTGGCTTTGTAGGAATGGATGAAGTGCATGCACAGTTTCCTGGCCATTTTCAGAGTGTTCTGAAGATCGGTGGAAGACTTCAGGAACCTTTTCACAACCAGATTGAACACGTGCGCCATGCAGGGCGCATGGACCATCCCTCCTCGGTGCAGCGCGGACACCATGTTCCATTGTCCGTCACCATGGTTCCAATTTGCAGTTGGCGCGGAGAAAGCCACACATCGATTTCTTGCTGCATGACGCGGAGCAGTTCCTCCCCTGTGTGACTTTGTTCGCCGAGGCAAGCCAGGTGTAGAACTGCATGACACCGCAGTGCCCTACACATGTGGTATGATGGAGCAGTACTTGTGGAGGCTGAGATGGTGGTGGTGGTGGAGCAGGAGGCGGACATTGGCGCAGGAGCAGCAGTTTGACAACGTGGAGGAGAAAGCCGCGTCTCCTGTCCAAGTTGTTGGTGTGCCTGGGCCGGAAGCACATTCACCCAGTGGGCCGTAAAGGACATGTAGTTACAGCTCCAGACGTCCGCGCTGCCGTGCACCTTGGAACAAACCGATAAGCTCAAGGACTGGCCCACCTTCTGTTCTACATATTTATGAAGTGCTGGTACTGCCTTTTTGGAAAAGAAATTACGGCTTGGAACTCTCCATCTCGGCCCGCCACAAGCCATTAGTTCTCTGATCAGTGCAGAGTCCACCATTTGGAAAGGGAGGGACTGCTGCACCAACAACTTGGACAGGAGCACGGTCAGATTCTGCACCTTAGGATGGTTGGACGCATACTGTTGTCTCTTTGCAATCGCCTCGCTGAACGACTGCTGGCGCCATGAGTAGCGCGGAGCAGGAGCATCTAGACCGGGAGAGGATGTCAACGAGAAACAGCTCACTTCTGCAGAGGGGGTGGAGCCTTGACTGGCTGCAATGGCATGCGTGCCACTGGGTGCTGCTGCTGCTGCTGTTGCTGTGGCAGGATTTACCACCACATCTGAGCCACGTTTCTACCAGGCCACCGGATGGTGACGCTGCATGTGTTGACGCAGGGCCATGGTGCCAACGTTAGCTCCCTGGCCACGCTTCACTTTCTGCTTACAGATTCTACATATATCCATATTTGGCTCCTCTGGTGTCTTAGCAAAGAACTGCCACACTGCCGAGTATCGGATTTTTCCGCCAACGCTCCGCACTGAGTGACTACTGCCGCCGCTGCCTCGCTGAGCCCCAGTGCCGCTACTTTCTTGGACCTGTGAAGCTGTCCTCCTCACCGGTCTTGGTATGCAGAGGCTGACCCCTCACAACATGACCTCCCATGTCACTCTCAACATCTATACTTTGCCACCTACTGCAAGAAGCAGGGGATATTGGCCCCATTTCTTCGCTGCCAAGTAGCTGCTGACTGCCCTCCTCAAATTGTTCATCCTCGCTATATAGTGGCGCTGAGCCCAGACCACATAGTAGATCTCTGGCTGAGGGAATCGGATGGGACAGAGGCGGGTTGAGGACAGGTGAGGGCCGCTGACCCGCTCCCGGGCCATGCCAACTAAGGGTTGTGTCTGACGTTCCCACCGACTCTTGGCTGGGGTTGTCAGATGTCTTCTGGGAGGAGGTGGATGACCTAGTCAACCAATCAAGAACCATTGAGTTGCTGAACAACACAAGGCCGCTAGATGACAGCGGCAGTTGTGGCCTCACCGAGTGACCCCTGCTGCGACATCCCCTTGCTGTGCTGCGACCTGGGCCTGGAATGTGTGTGCCTCTGCCACTCGCAGGTGAAGAGCCTGCCACCTCTCTGTCTGACATACTGTTTGTTCTAAAATGTACAGACACTGTTTGATGAAGATATCTGTATATGATAAATACATACCCTGTATTTGACTCCAAATGAACCCACTAAGAAGCTTGGGTAACCCTTGGATATAAATTGCGCTCCACAAATGGGCAGGAAAAATTTACATGCATGTGCCGTTTAAAAACTCTGTGTATTTTACTGAATATAAAAGCACAAACAGGCTTAATTAACCTTCGGATATGAATTTCTTCTGTGGCGGTGAAAAACAAAGTTTCTTTTACTGAGTACAACTGCAGAACAACGCTTAATTAACTCCTGGATGTAAATTGCGCAAAAGAGTTGAGCAACCAAAAACTTCGAGCTTTGTAGCGTGGTACAATGGCTTGTTTTCTACGCTACACAACAAGAGAATAAATTGTAATTAACCTTCGCTTGTGAATTAGGCTGCAGGAAAAATGTATTTTTTGGCGGTGAAAGACGGTTTATTTTAGTCACCACAGCAGAAAAACAACGCTTAATTAACTCTTGGATGTAAATTGCGCCAAACAATTGAGCAACCTCAAACTACGAGCTTTGTAGCGTGTTACAATGGTGTGTATTTTACGCTACACAAAGAGAAAAATTTGTAATTAACCTTCGCTTGTGAATTAGGCTACAGGAAAAATTAATTTTTTGGCGGTGAAAGACGGTTTATTTTTATCACCATAGCAGAAAAACAATGCTTATTTAACATCTCGATGTAAATTGCGCCAAACAATTGAGCAACCACAAACTACGAGCTTTGTAGTGTGTTACAATGGCGTGTTTTCTACGCTACACAACAAGAGAATAAATTGTAATTAACTTTCGCTTGTGAATTAGGCTGCAGGAAAAATTTATTTTTTGGCGGTGAGAGACTGTTTATTTTAGTCACCACAGCAGAAAAACAACGCTTAATTAACCCCTGGATGTAAATTGCAAAAAAGAATTGAGCAGCCAAAAATGAAGTGGTATTTGTATTGTAAAAACGCTGTTTCTTTAAATGATTACAACAGGAACAGGCTTAGATCCCCCTTGGATATTCAATTCAATATTTTCAGATAGCATTAAAATGTATATGCAGCTGCACTGGACG
This sequence comes from Phyllomedusa bahiana, assembly GCA_025379985.1. Taxonomy (NCBI): domain Eukaryota; kingdom Metazoa; phylum Chordata; class Amphibia; order Anura; family Hylidae; genus Phyllomedusa; species Phyllomedusa bahiana. Next base: position 13,968 of record JAODAL010025449.1, on the reverse strand, counting down.
CACACTGGACTTCAGATCCAATACCCCACAAAATCAGAAATAGAACGTTAAGAGAAGCAGTCTCTGAGACAAGCCGAGACTCCCCCAAAAATCGCTGTATAATAATCAGTTCTTCAGTAAGAGCTATTACAAGCAGTCGCGGCAGCACCTTCCCTAATCAGTACAGTGAGAGCGGTATGAGCTCCCAGCGTCGCGCCCGGACTTATATAGTGCGGTGACGTCACAGAATCCCGCCGGTCTCTGATTGGCTTCATCTCTGCACATGTCATGCAGGCTATGCCCTTCTTCCTCCCAGAGTGCTTTGCCCATGTAACGCCATATGCTCGCAGCCATTTTATCAATCAAAAGCACACTTCGTTCACCTGAAGTCCCCCAAACTTCGACTTCGTTCAGAACCGAAGTTTTCCTGAAATTCTAAACGAATTCCACTTCGTTAGAATCAATTCGCCCATATCTAATCAAGACTATGGCATTAAAAGTTTTTTTGTGCAAAATACACCAAAAATATGGTGAATTCGTATTGGGACATGTTGCCCAAAATTCCCACTTTACCACTAGATGAATATCAAACAACATTTTGAATATACCTTGCAGACCTACAGTTGGAATTGTACCGGAGGAAGTGTCTTTTTCATCATGGTTTCAAAACCAGATGAGAAGAAGGAATCCAGAAAAGCTAGATTTTCTCAGTTTTTTTGCTATGGCTTTGATAGGTTTTTTACCAGGGCTGAATTTTTTTGTTATCGTGGATGGGTTGAAAGCCGGACCTGCCATTCCTGCTCCCTCCAGTGTGAAATTTCCACTTCATTAAATAAATTCTCATTATACCCCTAGATGAATACCCTACGGGCTGTCATTTTACAAATATATAATTTTTTTGGAGGGCTTTATAAAGTTCTCATAGCTTTTCACTTTCTTGGGCAATTTGCCTAAATTTGCCAGTGAAACAAGGCACCTTAAAAAATATTCCAGCAAAACCTGTACTCTAAAAGCCAAACACAATAGCCAGGAGATATTCAGTAATATCTTGTTCGGGTGCTTTTTCTACCCTTCCTCTCTGAAAAAAATTAAATGGTTTGGACTAATTGGACTAAATGCTTTTATTATTAGGAAAAATTCATTTATCATTTTTACAGTCCCAATCATTAAAAATTCTATAAAACACCTGTGGGCTGAAAATGCTCATCACACCTCTAAATTTATCTAAATTAATTCTTTGAGGGATGTAGTTTTGAAAATGTGGTCACTACTGGGAACTTTGTACTGAAATGATACTTTAGGGGCCCTGCAAATCTAAAAGCCAATAGCACTCTTTCCCTACTGATCCTCACTATGTGCCCAAACAGCACATGTAGGATATTTCCATACTTCGGAGAAATCGATTGACAAATTGTGAGGGTTTTTTTTCTCCAAAATTCCATGGAAAAATGATTACTCATTTAAAACAGCATTTTGTTGAAAAAATAATAAATTTTTCATTTTCACTGCCCAATGCTAAAGAATTCTGTGTAACACCTGGGAGTTAAAATACAGACTATACTCCTAGATGAATTTCCTGAATCGTGTAGTTTCCAAAATGGAGTCATTTATAGGGGGTTTATACTGTACGGATACTTTGGGGCCTTGGAAATGTAACATGGCGATCAACAAACATTTAGGCAAAACCCCACTTTTGTAGGGCACCGGAAAGCCATTGACCATGACATTGGAGAAAACTCAGAGTGGTGGGGCAGAAATGCTATCCTCCTAGACTGTATACCATGAAAGTGTTCTTGTGATTAAATTTGCCATGCCACATCATAAATGGGGTTGGGGTAAGAAAAATGAGCCTCTGAAAGCAACTGATTATGAAGAAGCAGTGATAATATTGCATTAAGATTTGTTCAAGTGTCATAAATTCCTGTCAGAAACCATTAGGCCTAGTTTATTGAGGGTAAGTGTAACAGGTTATCACCAAGACTTTTCACATGGAGCCTGGTGTTTTATCTACTTCAAAGGATGGACAGATAAGGGTCTGTCCTATTAACCTTGACATCCCCCACCACACATTCAAATGGGTCACAGAACACATAAAATTAGGTAACAATGGATGTCCTTCCTCTATATCACCTAAGACAGTCAGTAGGGGACAACAAGTTACGCTAATGAACTGATGGACAGCTCTGAAATCTAAATGGAGTATAAATGCTATAAAAAATATGGCTTCAACCAGGGGCATTACTAAGGTCCTAAAATATCTGGGGGCAGGGTGTTCCGTGTTACGTTTTGCTCAACAGGGCTAGGTTCACCCAGTATTTTTCATGTCACGTCGTAAACCTTGGCATGTGTTTTTACAGAGAAAAAAACGTATGTTCCTTTCCCTAATTTTACACATATTCCACTTAGATCCTGTCCATAAACTTAGCAGTAAGCTGTACAATGAAACTCAGCACTGACAATTTTACTTTTTCAAAATACTGATCTATGCATATCTGTTCATGGAGACAATCTACCATTTGTTTTCTATTTACTACAAAAAGAAAAATCTTACAATACCAAGACCCAATGATATTATTACTTAAGGACCAAATAATACTGCCAGACCATGACCAAATGCAAATAACACATGCGACCATCAGTTCTATGCAGGCGCTCTGCAGACATATAGGTGTTACATTGTAGTTACATAATTACATGCAGTGACTCACAAGTGATGTCTTCTCTGATGGGAGTTGTTCACTGTCCCTTCCCTACTCCATCCGGCCAAGATCACCATGATGACTTCTTCTGGCCATGTCTCATCTCTTCATTATTTGCCACACACATTTTAGAATCCACATTTTTCCAGAACCTATAAAGCCACGTACCAGAGCTGGGACATAAACGCCTTGAGTACAGCAGAGCAGACTACGCTGAATCTAGTTAAGGCCATGGTCTTCCCCATAATTATATCTTTAGCATTCACCATCTCTGGACACCATCTCTCGACTCTGCTCCACTGTCTTTAAAGCCCATGGTGACTTTTCTGCCTACTGTGACAGAATGAAGGTTACGCTTTTTCTTTTCTACATTCCCAGAAGGTAGAGATGAGAGAACAGTAAAATGTTTGAGTCGAACGTCGAACAGTAGTGGTGTTCGGTTCGAGGTTCGATTAGACGTCAATGGGAGATGATGTTTGGGTTAATTTTTATACCTATACAGGTGGGGAGAAGGGCGGAAATTTAAACCACCATAACGTAAACGAATAGGTGGAACAATTTGGGTTAAAAAAAAATTTGGGCCCCCTTGAATTAAACAAAAAAAAAAATTTCCCCCGGGCTAAAAAAAACCTTTCCTTTTAAAAATGAACAAATTTGAAAAGGTGAGGACACTTGCCAACGGGGAAAATAGCTAAGATGGTTGAAAGCATTTAGCACGCTATGGGGCCCTCACCCCCGGGGGGGCCAAAAAAAGAAACCTTTGACAAAAAGAAAAAAACCCGGGGTTTTGGGAAATGGCACATGAAAACTGGCAGAGGTCCCAAAATTGGGGTATGGCAGACTTTTTTGGGGGGCCTTTAAAATCAAAAGGGGCCCACTGAATTTTAAAAAATGGGAACTGGTAATGGGTGGGGGAACCCCAAAAGATTAGGGCCCTTTTAGGGGGCCCCCTGAAAGGGTAAAAAAGATACTAAAGGCACCCGGTAAGGGGGGGCCCATTTCCCCCCTTTTTTCCCACCGGGGCCCAAAAAACTTGAACATACCCCAAATCAGCGGGCAAAATTTAAATATGGCAGGTTGGGGGCAGCGAGAACCTTCCATGGGAAACCTTTGGATTTTCCCCGGTTCAACAAGAAAAAGGCAGCAGACCATTGGTGGCAGCAAAACATCCCAAAATAGGAAACATCCCAAGGTTTTTCAGGATAACGGGATTTAGAAACATTTGGGGTGGTGGTACGGGTTTGGGAGGCTTTTAAAAAAAAAAAGATTTGGGGGGCCCTAAATGAAGAGGAGAAAAGGGGGGAAATTGAAATTCTAAATCAATTCAAAAACAGGTTACTTTTTCAAAAAAAAATTTCCAGCCGTTTTAAAACTTTTTGGCAGCAGTAGAATAAAATTTTGGAAAAAGGGCAGCAGGCCAAGAACTACATTACTTTAGATGGGGTTGGGGTTTTTAAAATTTTGGGTGTTTCACATTGTCAAAAGACCGCAACAGTTTACAGTCGTGACATAGGCAACCGTGGCAAAAAATGGAAAGGGGATCCCCCCTTAAATTTCTTTTTTTTATAAACACAAACCGATCCACAATGTCAAGAAAGTTTGGAAAAGTTTGGGTCATTTAAACACCCCCCCCAGTTTGTGTTTAAATGTGCTTTCCAGATAACCGGGCTACGGGCCTGGATAAAACTTCTATGGAGTGTCGAACAAGTTTCCGGGGCCATTCATCCATTTAGGAGTCCCCAAAGTTGTTTGGGTCCAACAAATCCAAAAACCCCCGGATGTTATCCCGGTACCCCAAGGGGCCGGGCCCTTAAGGGAAACTCTCTGTTTTGCTAAAATCCCGCCGGGCCCCTTCCCAGGCATTGGGTGGGTTGGGAAAAAAATCTTTTATCCAAAAATTTTAAAGAACAAGGGGCCGTTTATTGGGCCATGCACACGTTATAGCCCCCACCGTTAGGAGTACCTTTTAAAATTTCCCCTTTCTAATCAAAAAAACGTACAAAGGGGCCAAAAAGGGGAAAAAAACTTTTGAACATTTATTTCCATTTTTTTAAAAAAATTTTGGTGCAAAAAAAGACAAGCCATGACAAAACCCCTTTAGGAAAATGAAAAAAAAAAAAAACGTGGCGGGTATTTTAGCTGTTAAGCTTTTTTCTCCAGTTTTAAGGTGAGTGATAGTCCCAAAAGTAAACAAATTTTAGACCCGATCGGGCTTGGGTTCACCCACCTCCCGCCAGGGAAAAGACGCGACGTTTTGGGAAGGCACCCTTCCTTTTTTAAAAGCATCGTTGTAAAGGCACTTCATCCTCTTTATTCATTTGACCATATTACACGGTTTGCAGGCATTTAAATCAATACTAAAAAAAATATCCCTAACACCCACTTTAAAAACCCAATAAATACGTCTCAAGCTTAAAAGGACATGAAAAAGGTATAGGAGCATTTTTTATATAGGGGCATAAGTTACAAAAAACAACAAAACCCTCAAAGACTCTTTTAAAAACCCCCTTTGTTTGCAATTTGTACCCCATTGTTGCAAACCCCAAAAACGCCCCCTCTGTAGTAACCAAATTTTTTTTTTGGCATATATTTTGAAAATTTTAAACCTTGTTTCAAGTACACCCCAACAAAATCACAGAAAATTATTTTTTGGGTATTCTTTGGGAAATGTTTTTCGCTACATTTGGTTTAAAACCTCCCAAATTTTTTTGGGAAACGTCTGACTATCTTTTTTTTTTTTTTAAAATTTTTTAAATAAAGCCTTTTAATTTCCCCCCAAAACCCCTGATTCTCACGGGGGCGGCTTTCTGTTCCTAATACCTTTTGCAACTGAAAAATTTTTAACAGGAAGACAAAAACTTTTTGCTAGGGGCAACTAAAGAACCCTTTTTTAATGGAAATAAATCAAATCCCTAAAGGGGAAATGATTTTTAGGGGAAAACCATTAAAATAGCGGAACCCTTTTTTCCCAAACGAAAAGAAAAAGGATTTTTCCCATTACGTTTTACCCCGCCAAGGGGAATTTTTTGTCTGGAAATTTTGGTGTGGGGGCCCCAAATTTAAAGGGGTTGTAAAAAGAGCTTTTTTGCCAATTTTTTTTAAACCCCCCTTTTTATATATAAAAACGGGGTTTATTGCCCCCTAAACAAGGTTACGCCAAACTTGGGGCAAATTGTAGCAAAGGCCAATTTTTGAGTTAATGGCTTTTTAAAAATGATTTAAAAGAAAAGGGCTTATCATACTTGGAAATAAATTTAAAAATCAAAGGCTGTTTTTTTATTCTTTATTTTCCAAAAACACTTTCCAAAGAAGAGTTTTTTCCCCAACAAGGGATCAAACTGATTTTTTTTTCCCCTTAAACCCCTTAAAAAGCTTCCCATTCCCCACAAAAAGCTTAAATTTTTCTTTTTTAAATAAAAAACATTTTTTAAGCCTAAAAACCGACAAAATTTGGGTAAGAAACCCCCCTTAAAAATTAAAAAAAAGATCATTTTTTTTGATCCAGGAACATAATTCAGTTCCTTTGTTTTTGGGGTTTTTGGTTTGTTCAGCTGTCAACGTATGTGTTTAGATATTTATGGCCTTAACGTTTCCCAAACTTCTTTTTTGCGTTTTGAACGCTCCTGGGGGCGGGAACCCCTTTCCCCTGTTCCCGGGTCGGGATGGGGGTTTTTTTTTTTGGTTCATCTTGTAAAACCCCCAACATCTCTAAAAAAAGGTTGGGTCTTGTTCGAAAAACAGCGGGCCCAAATTTTTTTCATAAAAGTCGTCAAATTTGTATTACTTGCCCATTTCAGATTTTTTGGCCCACTTTCTCTTATGAAATTTTCGTTGTTGTTCGTTTTACTGAATCTATCTTAAACCCCAAATTTTTAAAAAAGGACTCTGTTTGAATTAAATAGTTTTTTTTGTATCTTTTTCCCATATTTTTTAAACTTTTTTCTGTATATTAAGAAAAAAAAAAAGTTAAAGTTTGACCCAAAATTTTTTTGGCAAAACCCCCCTTTTTTGGGAAAGAAATTTTTTTCCCAATTGGTAAATTAAGGGAAGTTTAACTAAAAAATGGAAGAATGTTTCCCTACGCCCCAGTTAACCTTTCCCCCCCTCCTAAAGACCCGGGCCCTTCAGGATTTTGTCTCAAAAAAAGGGAGTTCAACATAAAAAAAAGCCGAAAAGGGGGGGAAAAACAGTTATCATGGACCGTTTTTTTTTTAATGTAAAAAAAGCGAATGAAATTTTTTAAAAGGGCGGGAATTTTTTATAGAAATTAACCTATATCCCCCCCAATTGAAATAAAACAAGAAATTAAAATTTTACAGGGGGGAAGCATTTAAATTCCCGACATTTTAAATTTTAAAAAAAACAAAGAATTTATTAACATTTAAAAAACCCTTTCCCCTGGTTTTCCTATTTCTTTTTGAACCAAAGGTCAAAAGGGAAAAAAAAAACCCGCCCAAACTTTTGTAAGACCCCCCCTTTCTGGAAAGGGACACTTTTAGAGCCCCCTCATTTTAAACATAGGAGGGTTTTTTCTACAGAAACAAATAAAAAAAGAATTTTTTTGCCCCCTTTCCCGAAACCCAACCCAATTTCCCCAAAAAAATTCAAACCAAATTAAAGTTTAAATTGCCCGTCACGTTCATGTCCCCCATTTGTTTATTAAGTACAAAAATAAAAAACTCCCTTTAAATGTTTTTTGGGCGTACAGGAAGTCAAAAAAGGGCCACAAAAACATGATGTAATTTTAAACCAATAGACACAAAACCTTTTTAAAATGACGTTTTTTTCGATTTGGTTTTGCTTAAAAAACCTTTTTTTCCCCGTTTTTGGGCGAAATGAAAATTTTTTACAAAAACCCCAAGGGCCCTTTTTGGGCCGCCTGCGCGCCGGGTTGCAGAAAATTTTTTCCCAATAAACGGTTTGAAATTAAATAAAGAAACCATACTCCCCCGGCCCAATTTTCCCCCCTTAAAAAAAAGTTTTTTTGGCAGCTTTAATTATTCAAAGCGTCATTTTAAATTTTTGACGGGGAATGAGAAACAACTAAATAATTTTGTGGGGTACTCATTTTTTTCGCCCTCCATTTGATTTAAATTTACATAAATATTTCAAAAGACTAAAAATAGAATTTTCCCGGGAGGGTTAAAAATTATTAGGGACTAAAGTAGAAATCTTTCCAAAAAACCCGCTATTTTCCCTAAACCCCCCAACAGAACCCCAAATAACTTTCCTCCATCGTTTCCAATTTTTAACCCCTTAAATTTTTTTTAAATGGGCAAAAAACCAAAAAGCCAAATGAAAAAGGGAAACGTCGCTTTGGGTTCAGAATTGGGAATGAAAATGATTTTTAAAAAATGCGGGAAAATTGGTTAAAAAAAAACTGAAAAAAAAAGGAAAAAAGAGAAAAAAAATTGGAAAAAATGGTTTTATTAAAAAATCAGAAAAAAAATAGAAAGACAGTTTTTTTAAAAAGGGAAAGAACCGCAAAAACCCCCAAACCAAGTTTTAAAATTTAAATTTCCACGAAATGAAAACCAAAAAAACATCATAAAAAATCCTTTAAAATCAAAATTGGCACTTCCCAACAATCAACCCCAATTTTTGGAAAACCCTTGTTTGGGGACAAACCCACGTTTCAAAAATAAACTTTGGTAAAAAAAAAGGGCAACGGCCTTATACACCTGTTTTTTGCCCCCTAAAACAGGATTTCCCCAGAAAAAAAAATCCTTCGGACAAGAACGTAATGGGAAAAAAAATCCTTGTCTACCCTTTGCAACAACGTTCCGCTTTTAAATTAAATTTTTAACAAATTAAACTTTCCGAAACAGGGATTGTTTAAAACCCAAATTTAAAAGGTTTCTTTAGTTGCACTAGCAACAACGAAAATCAAACTGTTAAAATGCCCAAAGTAGCAAAATGGTAATTAGGACAGCCCCAGCCCCCCCCAGTGAAATCAGGATGGGGGAACAAAAAAGTGCTATTAAAATTTTAAAAAACAAAAAAGAAAAGTACCCGACCAACCCACAAAATTTTAAACAATGTAGCAAAAATAACATTCAATGAATCCCAAACATAATATCGTGTTTTCTCGTTGGTGGGGGAAAACTTGAACAATTTGAACATCTAAAGATATATCCCAAAATAAAACTGGGGTTACTACAAAGGAGGGCAAAAGGGATCCCAACAAGGGTTTAAAATTTGCACCAAAGGGGTTAAATAAATCCATTTGGTCTACGTTGTTTTTGTTAACTTAGAAACAATATAAAATATCCCTCCAAAACCCTTTTTCCCAATTTTCCTTAAGCTTAAATATTATTATATTTTTTTTTTTAACAGTGATTTTAGTTTTATTTTTTTTAGAAAAGGGATAACATGACATGCCACCTTGTAACCCATGGCTATGAAAATAAAGGGATGCCCGTGCCTTTTACCCCCCAGCATGCTTGAAAAAGGAAAGGCTGCCTTCCGAAACGTCCCTTCATTGCAGGGCGGAAACTGGCTGCAACTCAGCATGATCCCCTACTAGTCTCTTTTGGGGAACTATCACCTCCCCCTCCAAAAACAGGAGAACCAATAAAACTAAGAAACAGCCACGTTTTAAAAAATTTTTTTCCCATTCCTAAGGGGTTTCGAAAGGGGGGGAACTATGTTTTTTTATGCCCCCAATTTTTTTAAAAATAAGTAAATTTAAATTGGTTTTGCCATACAGCCAGGGTTTACTTTTTTAGGTAAAAAATCGTTTCCCAAAATTTGTCACCCCCAGTAGGGTTCTTTTCCACTCGTCCCCGCGGCCCGTGGCTTTTTTCCCCCTTTCTACTCGCCCCCGCTTTGCTGACATTGTTCCCCCCAAGACTTTCCAAAAATTGAAAGAAGAAAAAAATTTCTTGATTTGGTCAAAGCATTGGGCTAAAAAAACCTGCTTTTCCTACGCCCAATTTTCTTGGGGTTTGGGAAAAAGGAACATTTCCACTTTTGCCCCATGTCCCCAAGGGATCAAGGAGGGTGGCCACCCAGTAATCACTGTTAATTTTTATTGAATTGATTCGTGGATCATGTTGCAGGTAATGTAACATCCAAGCCAGTGGTCCATCTGGGTGTGCAGAGCCGTCCACAGCTCTTGACCTGTGTGTTGAATGTCTCCAAGACAAATTAATTTGAGAACAGCCTGGTTTCTCTTGCAACATGATTCTACCTGTCGAGGTTGGAGATTTGGACTGTGCACCATCCCAGCAGTGTTGACGAGTGTCAGCCAAGACTCATCACCAGAGACACTGTCATCCACCAAACTCACCCAGTGAGCAGTCAGTGAGATGTATCGCCCTTGACCGTGCTTACTTGTCCATCTGTTTGTTAGTGAGATGGACTTTGGTGGACACAGCCAACGCGCTAGAGATCTTTTCTGCAACGTGGCGGGCCAGGGCAGGGACAGCTTTTCTGGTGAAGAAATGCCTGCTTGACATCTGATATTGGCTGTACTCACAGGACTTCCCATGTCTTAGCAGAAACTGAGCTCCATCCTAGTGACATCTCAGCACAAGCCTCTGCTCTCCCCTGCCGAAAAAATGTGTGAGAAAGGGGGCGGGGCCTCAGAGCACAGTCAGGAGAGCACCCCCAGAACAGGAAGTGAAGTGAATAAATTACAGGCAGGATAGTCCATCTTTTACCAGGCAGCACAGCCCTCCGGAAATAGGCATGGTATGTCTGATGGCCAGTCCAGGCCGGGTATCATGCATTCCGCGCTAACTGTTCTTGGATATAATCAAAACCCTTTGAAAAGCATTGAAAACATACAGATAATACTTTCTGCCGTCACATCATGGTGTGTTATCAGTCAAGTAAATTTTTGCTACATCTGTATCATTATGGAGAATTTGAGTGGATTTCTGCTGTGGAATTCATTTTAGTATGCATTACATTTCACAGCAAATTTGAGTGGAGCTAGTCCATTTCCTGTATACCCAATGTGGTTTTACCTGTTTTTCCAGTCCATGGATTCTCAAATCTGTCGGAAAAACATGCCGTGTACACTTCGACATGGAATCCCAATAAATTAACACCAAATCTGTGTGAATTTCTGCCATTTGAATGGGACCTTATGAATGCATCTGGCCAAAATGTATACCACTGAACATCCACATTCAAACCCAGCACTTGTTTCTGTTCTGTGAAACTTATCTTATATTCTTATGAATGGTTTTACAAATATCATATTTTTTATTTTTATATATACAACCAACAATGTTGTGGCCAGATGTGTTTAACTCTTATAGAGAAATATAAAGAGCAATTTGAACAATCATTTTCATGAGATAATGGTCATTTTTTTAAAAACTCTGCATGCTTTGTTCTTTACGGGATAAGAAGCATATAATAAAAAATTGTGGACTGAAAAAATTTGTCACCCCAAAAAAAACCTATGGATCATTTGTTGAGCTGACCAATCAGATGCATTTTTAGTGAACAGTAAAGTACAAGAACACAGTACACATTAATGTATACAACACAATTTAAATCTTGCTGTGAAATGCATACACATACATGCACATTATAGTAGCTGGAAGTCAATATGTACCGAGCTTAGTTATAGCTGGCATCCTCCATCTGTGGCTATAGCATCTGAACCATTAGAAAGTGGTACAGCATCTTCTTCTGCCACATTGGTCGCAGGGGCCAATTTATCATAGCAGCTAGACCTCTAATGAAAGCCTCCAGGTCTGCTACATTACTGTTCCTTGTATACTTTGCCAGAGGTAGAGAGCAGCAAAGAGGACTTACAGAGAATAGCAATTGCACACTATCCTGCATTACATTGGAATTGCAGTATAGTGTACAAGAGATTTTGCCCTTAATGGCCTAGCGAGCCTTAAAATGTTAATAAAAAAATAAAAGTAAAAAAAAAAGTATATCTCAAACAGTGACTGGCGTTAAAAAATAAAATGCCATCATCTAGTTTTGTCTCACTTGCTTTTCTAATAAATAAAAAATGTATCAAAAAGTTCTAGCGGGCCAAAATGGTACCAACAAAACTACAATTTAGCTTACAAAAATAAGAAGAAAAACAAGCCCACAAAAGTGATTCAAAGCAAAATAAAATATGTAAATTTATGTTTTAAAAATAAACACTGACTCAAAGAATAAAGTTAGCATGTTATTTATACCACATAGCCATCTCCATTAAACCAAAGCCCCCCTCTCCCTCCCAAAAAAATGGTACGGTTATGTTTTTTCCTACTTTCGACATAAAGAAAGTCATGTGTTGGCTTGGTGGGTAGGTAAGGTTTGCAATAGGCCGTCTACACGCATAGAATTAGTTGCTGTTATGGGTAAATGTGGTCAATTATCAGAGTTGCAGAAAGGGATGATCATTGGTTTCCAGGCCAATGGTATTTTTAAAACTGTGCAGCTTGTGAACTATTTATGTGCTGCTGTGGTGAAAGTGTATTGAGAGTGGACAAGTGGCACCACAGCGAATAAGCAAGTCCCAAGTCAATGTCGGATGTGAAGGTACACATCGGCAGACCAACATTCTACAGTAGAGAAGCTCACCACCAAAATGAACCATGTACATACCAGATGTTTGTCTAAAACAACAACTACTGTATATAGGGTTCCACAGTAGTTGGATGGTCACTGCACATCTGCTAATAAGGTTGAATCAGCAGAATAGCTTAAGTTTTCATGGCTGCATTGAAATTGGACCTTCGCTGATTGGTAAGGTGTTGCCTTCTTCTGCTTCATCAAACAGATGGATGTAAAACAGAGAAAAACACCCTGCAGCCATTGCTGGAAAAACACAAGCTGGTGGTGGTAGTTTTATGGTCTGAGGAATGTTTTTGTGTCATTCTCTGGGCCAATTCATTTATGTGGAAGGCACTCTTAGGTACAGGTGTTTATAGTCTGCAAAGATGGATTCATACCCAAATTGGTTGTTTTCCCTGAGACAGATGGGATCCTCCAACAAGACAGATGGCATGTCATACTGCTAGAAATGTCCAACATTGGTTGAAAGAGCATGACCAAGACTTCCAAGTACTACCCCAAATCCTCAGACTTAAACCCAATTGATCTGTTGGACTCTCTCGATGGTGTTGTGTTTGCTCTATGGATCCTCCCCCATGCACTCTCCAACATCTGTATTATTTACTACAGTCAGCGGGGTTTGGGAATAAAACTGTCTAAGGGTATGTTCACACAGTGTCTTTTGAAGTTTACATTTATGCTTCCAAATCATCTTTCAAATCTGCTTAAAAAAATACCTGATAAGAGGCGTATTTTGAAGCGTATTTTGAAAAATCCTTTTGCCATTGTTTCCTATGGGGATTTTACGAGCGAAAAAATTTCTCAAGAATTGACACATCACTTATTTTTACGGCTTTAACTGCATCCAAAAACACAGCTCGAAATATGCTTTGTGTGAACGACAAGGAGTATTTTACATCGTATTCAATGAAGGAAGATTTGAAGTCTGTCTGAGGCTGATTCTGAGATGTTTTTCAGCGCACTAAACATGCTAAAATATGTCCCAAAAAACGCTGTGTGAACCTACTCTAACAGTAAAATGGTCTTTGTTGCCCATAGAAACCAATCATCAGGGGCAAATATGAAAGGAATATTCAGCTCACCTACTTGGTTGCACGGAGAAGTGGGAGATCCGGAGCCAGTCTCCCGCTGCACACAGGTAAGGAAAAAATATTTGCACTCCAGCAACTTGTGAGATTTCTTTGATTCTTTAAAACTTGTAGCTTTATTAAATATGCTTTAAAAGTCCATTTTCAAAAGGTCAGACATTAACAGTTCAGCAAGCGTTCCACCGACGCGTTTCGGGAGGCGTGTCCCTTATTCATGGTGTGATGTCAGAGTTACCTCATTTCCTTTATATAGTGTTGGAAATAATACACTGATACAAATTAAAAATATATGCAAACAATAAAAACCTTTTATATTGGTATGATCGTATAATTGCTGCTGATAATGGCTAGTACTTTAATAGTGAAACATGATGTCATGGCGCTTATTTAATCCTAATGGAATTCTAGTGTTTAGGCGGAATATCCACCATGCTTCACGGGATAGAAGTTTTTTTCGTATATTACCTCCTCTTTCTGGTCTATGTACTACCTCAATTACGTTGTTGGTAAATGTGCTAGTATCTCCTTCATGACATTCATAAAAGTGGCGTGAGGCCATAGAAACATTAGCTGTAGGTGTTCTTTTTATATCTGATAGATGTCTGCAAATTCTGATTTTTAAATTTTGCTACTGCAAAACCCACATATTGAATTTACAAAGG
>JAODAL010025448.1:0-58620 GCA_025379985.1 Phyllomedusa bahiana | reverse complement strand
GCTGTGGGGGGGGTCAGGAGGTGGCCGCTGATAAGGATCCACACTGGGCACCGCCAAGCGCATCACTCACCTCCTCAAGGTCTCTCCTCCCTGGTGCTGTGAGCTGCGGATGATTGGCACCGAGCGGAGCTGTCTGCTGCCCCTTCCCCTGTGACGTTACCGCGCACTGCCCCCCCACACACACGTAGTGTGCACCGAGCTTATGTAACGCGTCACCTGCTCGTGCGCCGCCGCCGGCGATGTGCGGCACCACTGGGGCGACTGCTGGACAGTACTGGGGCGGCTGCTGGACAGTGCTGGGGTGATGTGCGGCCGTACTGGGGCGACTGGTGGACAGTACTGGGGTGATGAGATGCCGTACTGGGGGGAAGTGCGGCCGTACGTGGGCTGCTGCTGGACAGTGCTGGGGTGATGTGCGGCCGTACTGGTGCGGCTGCTGGACAGTGCTGGGGTGATGTGCGGCCGTACTGGTGCGGCTGCTGGACAGTGCTGGGGTGATGTGCGGTCGTACTGGGGCGACTGCTGGACAGTGCTGGGGTGATGTGCGGCCGTACTGGGGCGACTGCTGGACGGTGCTGGGGTGATGTGCGGCCGTATGGGGCGACTGCGGGGACAGTGCTGGGTGATGTGCGGCCGTATGGGGCGACTGGTGGACAGTACTGGGGGGGATTGTGCGGCCGTACTGGGGTGATGTGCGGCCGTACTGGGGCGACTGCTGGACAGTACTGGGGTGATGTGGGGCCGTACGGGGGATGTGCGGCCCCACTGGGGCGTCTGCTGGTCAGTACTGGGGCGTCTGCTGGACAGTGCTGGGGTGATGTGCGGCCGTACTGGGGCGACTGCTGGACAGTGCTGGGGTGATGTGCGGCCGTACTGGGGCGGCTGCTGGACAGTGCTGGGGTGATGTGCGGCCGTACTGGGGCGACTGCTGGACAGTCTGGGTGATGTGCGGGGCGGGTGGATTCTGGGGTGATGTGCGGCCTACGGGGGGCGACTGCTGGACAGTCTGGGGTATGTGCGGGGGGTGATGTGCGGCCGTTACTGGGGGGGACTGCTGGACAGGGGCTGGGGTGATGTGGGGCCCGTACTGGCGGTGCTGGACAGTGCTGGGGTGATGTGCGGCCCGTACTGGGCCCTTTTGGCGGACGTTGCT
This sequence comes from Phyllomedusa bahiana, assembly GCA_025379985.1. Lineage (NCBI taxonomy): Eukaryota > Metazoa > Chordata > Amphibia > Anura > Hylidae > Phyllomedusa > Phyllomedusa bahiana. The sequence goes on along the minus strand of JAODAL010025448.1, from coordinate 57,467 downwards.
GGGGTGAGGTGCGGCCGAGGGGGCGACTGCGGAAAATGCTGGGGTGTGTGGCGGCCCACGGGGGGGGATGCTGGACAGGTGCTGGGGTGATGTGGGGCCCAACTTGGGCGACTGTGGACAGTCTGGGGGTGGCGGCCGTACGGGGCGATGCTGGACGTGTGCTGGGGTGATGTGCGGCCGACTGGGGCGACTGCTGGACAGTATGGGGGCGTGCAGTACTGGGTGATGTGCGCCCGTACTGGTGCGGCTGCTGGACAGTGCTGGGGTGATGTGCGGCCGTACTGGTGGGGCTGCTGGACAGTGCTGGGGTGATGTGCGGCCGTACTGGGGCGATTGGACAGTCTGGGGTGAGTGCGGCCGTATGGGCGGCTGTGGCAGTGCTGGGGGATGTGGGGCCGTACTGGTGGGGCTGCGGGACAGTGCTGGGGTGTTTGTGCGGCCGTACTGGGGCGACTGCTGGACAGTGTGGGGGGGGGGATGGTGCGGCGTACTGGGGCGACTGTGGACAGTGCTGGGGTGATGTGCGGGCCGAAACTGGGGCGGACTGCTGGCGTGCTGGGGGTGATGTGCGGCCGTACTGGGGCGGCTGCTGGACGGTGTGGGGTGATGTGCGGCCGTACTGGGGGGACGCTGGACAGTGGGGTGTGGGGTGGGGATGTGGCCGTACTGGGGCGGCTGCGGACAGTGCTGGGGTGATGTGCGGCCGTCCCGGGGACTGCTGGACAGTGCTGGGGTGATGTGCGGCCTTTACTGGGGCGGCTGCTGGACGGTGCTGGGGTGATGTGCGGCCGTACTGGGGCGACTGCTGGACGGTGCTGGGGTGATGTGCGGCCCCACTGGGGCGACTGCTGGACAGTGCTGGGGTGATGTGCAGCCGTACTGGGGCAACTGCTGGACAGTGCTGGGGTGATGTGCGGCCCCACTGGGGCGACTGCTGGACAGTGCTGGGGTGATGTGCGGCCCCACTGGGGCGACTGCTGGACAGTGCTGGGGGGATGTGCGGCCGTACTGGGGCGGCTGCTGGACAGTACTGGGGTGATGTGCGGCCCCACCGGGGGCGGCTGCTGGACAGTGCTGGGGTGATGTGCGGCCGTACTGGGGCGACTGCTGGACTGTGCTGGGGTGATGTGCGGCCGTACTGGGGCGACTGCTGGACAGTGCTGGGGTGATGTGCGGCACCACTGGGGCGACTGCTGGACAGTGCTGGGGTGATGTGCGGCTAAACTGGGGCGACTGCTGGACAGTACTGGGGTGATGAGCGGCAGAACTGGGGCGAATGCTGGACATTGCTGGGGTGATGGGCGGCTCCACTGGGGCGACTGCTGGACAGTGCTGGGGTGATGTGCGGCCCCACTGGGGCGACTGCTGGACAGTGCTGGGGGGATGTGCGGCCCAACTGGGGCGACTGCTGGACAGTGCTGGGGGGGAGTGCGGACGTACTGGGGAGACTGCTGGACAGTGCTGGGGTGATGTGCGGCCGTACTGGGGCGGCTGCTGGACAGTACTGGGGCGGCTGCTGGACAGTGCTGGGGCGACTGCTGGACAGTGATGGGGCGGCTGCTGGACAGTGCTGGGGTGATGTGCGGCCGTACTGGTGCGTCTGCTGGACAGTGCTGGGGTGATGTGCGGCACCACTGGGGCGCCTGCTGGACAGTGCTGGGGTGATGTGCGGCACCACTGGGGCGGCTGCTGGACAGTGCTGGGGTGATGTGCGGCCCCTCTGGGGCGACTGCTGGACAGTGCTGGGGTGATGTGCGGCCGTACTGGGGCGACTGCTGGACGGTGCTGGGGCGGCTGCTGGACAGTGATGGGGCGGCTGCTGGACAGTGCTGGGGTGATGTGCGGTCGTACTGGGGTGGCTGCTGGACGGTGCTGGGGCGACTACTGGACTGTGCTGGTGCGACGCTGGCAGTGCTGGCGGCGGTTTGCTGGACAGTGCTGGGGTGATGTGCGGCCGTACTGGGGCGACTGCTGGACAGTGCTGGGGCGGCTGCTGGACAGTGCTGGGGCGGTTGCTGGACAGTGCTGGGGTGATCTGTGCTGGGCAGCTGCCGACGATGAGGAACAGGAGGGATCAGAAGGAGCCAGATTTCCATGAGATAGCAGAGGGCTTATGCGATTCCAGGAAAGCTGGGTGATAGCTGAGGAGCAGGGAGTGGGTGAGGTGTCTGCATAACAAGACACATGTGCAGGAGCCAGGAGAACCGACAACAGTTGTGCTGCTCAGATGCACATAGAGCTGCAAATCAGCTAGAGAGCATTTTAAGGGGGTGTTCACATCTCAGACTTATCAATAGGAGATGTCATAGATGTCTGATAGTTGTGGCTCCTGATATAGGAGATTGATAGATGTCATAGATGTCTGATAGTTGTTGTGGTCTGATATGCCAGATTGATGGGAGATGCTATAGATGTTGATAGTTGTGGCTCTGGATATGTGCAGATTGTTGGCGTGATGTCTAGATGTCTGATAGTTGTGGTTCCTGATATGGCAGATTGATGGGAGATGTCATAGATGTCTGATAGTTGTGGATAATGATATAAGAGATTGATGGAGGATGTCATAGATGTCTGATAGTTTTGGCTCCTGATATAGGAGATTGATGGGAGATGTCATAGATGTTTGATAGTTGTGGCTCCTGATATGGAGATGATATGAGGGACATAGTTGTCTGATCGTTGTGGTCCCTGATATGGTAAGATTGATGGGATGCATAGATGTCTGATAGGTTGGGGCTCTGATTATGGCAGATGATGGGAGTTGTTCATAGATGTTGATAGTTGGGTCTCCTGATATGGCAGATTGATGGGAGATGACATAGATGTCTGATAGTTGTGGTCCCTGAAATAGGAGATTGATGGGAGATGTCATAGATGTCTGATAGTAATAGTTCCTGATATGGCAGATTGATGGGAGATACCATAGATGTCTGATAGTTGTGGTCCTTGAATGGCCGATTGATGGAGATGTCATAGAATTTGTCTGAAAGTTGTGGTTCCTGATATAGGAGATTGATGGGAGATGCCATAGATGTCTGATAGTTGTGGTTCCTGATATGGCAGATTGATGGGAGATGTAATAGATGTCTGATAGTTTTGGTTCCTGATATGGTAGATTGATGGGAGATGTCATAGATGTCTGATAGTTGTGGTTCCTGATATAGGAGATTGATGGGAGATGTCATAGATGTCTGATAGTTGTGGCTCCTGATATAGGAGATTGATGGGAGATGTCATAGATGTCTGATAGTAGTAGTTCCTGATATAGCAGATTGATGGGAGGTGACATAGATGTCTGATAGTTGTGTTCTAGATATGGCTGATTGATGGGAGATGTCATAGATGTCTGATAGTTGTGGTTCCTGATATAGGAGATTGATAGGAGGATGTCATAGATGTCTGATAGTTGTGGTTCCTGATATGGCAGATTGATGGGAGATGCCATAGATGTCTGATAGTTGTGGTTCCTGATATGGCAGATTGATGGGAGATGTCAAGATGTTGTAGTTGTGGTCCTGATATGGCATATTGATGGGAGATGTCATAGATGTCTGATAGTAGTAGTTCCTGATATCGGAGATTGATAGGCGGTGACATAGATGTCTGATAGTTGTGGTCCCTGATATAGGAGATGGATGGGAGATGTCATAGATGTCTGATAGTTGTGGTCCCTGATATGGCAGATTGATGGCAGGTTACATAGATGTCTGATAGTTGTGGTTCCTGATATGGCAGATTGATAGGAGGTGACATAGATGTCTGATAGTTGTGGTTCCTGATCTGGCAGATGAGGATAGGAGGTGACATAGATGTCTGTTAGTTGTGGTCCTGATATGCAGATTGATGGAGTGCATAGATGTCTGATCGTTGTGGTTCTGTATAGCAGATTGATGGGAGATGCATAGATGCCTTTATAGTTGTGGCTCCTGATATAGCAGATTGATGGGAGATGCCTTATGATGCTGATTGTTGTGGTCCTGATATGGCAGTATTGATGGGAGATGCTCATAGAGGTTCTGATAGTTGTGGGTCCCTGATATAGGAGATGGAGGGAGATGTATATATGTCTGATATTTGTGGTCCCGAATGGCGTGATGGCAGGTTACATAGATGGTCTGATAGTTGTTGTCCTGATATGGCAGATTGATAGGAGGCTGACATAGATGTTGTAGTTGTGGTTCCGGAAATGGTCTAGATTGATAGAAGGTGACATAGATGTCTGATAGTTGTGGCTCCTGATATGGCAGATTGATGAGAGATGCCATAGATGTCTGATAGTTGTGGTCCCTGATATGGCAGATTGATAGGAGATGTCATAGATGTCTGAGAGTTGTGGTCCCTGATATGGCAGATTGATAGGAGGTGACATAGATGTCTGATAGTTGTGTGTACTGTTTGGCAGATTGATGGGAGATGTCATTGATGTCTGATAGTTGTGGTCCCTGATATGGCAGATTGATAGGAGGTAACATAGATGTCTTTGTGGTCCCTGCTATGGCAGATTGATAGGAGGTGACATAGATACCTGATAGTTGTGGTTCCTGATATGGCAGATTGATGGGAGATGTCATAGATGTTGGTTAGTTGTGGTTCCTGATATGGCAGATGATGGGAGATGTCATAGATGTGGATAGGTTGTGGTTTTGATATGGCAGATTGATGGGAGATGTCTAGATGTCTGATAGTTGTGGTCTGATATAGGGAGATTGATGGGAGGTATATCTCTTGTTTATAGAATGTCTGATAGTTGTGGCTCCTGATATAAGAGATTGATGGGAGATGTCATAGATGTCTGATAGTAGTAGTTCCTGATATGGCAGATTGATGGGAGATGCCATAGATGTCTGATACTTTTTGTGGCTCTGATATAGCAGATTGATGGGATGCCTGATGCTGATAGTTGTCGATCTCCCTGATATGGCGATTGATGGGAGATGTCATAGATGTCTGTTAGTTGTGGTTCTGATATGCAGATTGATGGGAGATGTCATAGACTGTCTGATAGTTGAGGTTCTGATATTGGAGATTGATAGGAGAGATGTCATCGATGTCTGATAGTTGTGGTCCTGACTATAGGAGATTAGATAGGAGGTGACATAGATGTCTGATAGTTGTGGCTCCTGATATGGCAGATTGATGGGAGATGTCATAGATGTCTTATAGTAGTAGTTCCTGATATAGGAGATTGATAGGAGGTGACATAGATGTCTGATAGTTTGTGGTCTGATATGGCAGTTGATGGGAGATGTATAGTTGTCCCCCACCGATGTTGTGGTCCCTGATATGGCAGATTGATAGGAGGTGACATAGATGTCTTTGTGGTCCCTGATATGGCAGATTGATAGGAGGTGACATAGATGTCTGATAGTTGTGGTCCCTGATTGCAGATTGAGGGAGGGACATAAGATGTTGATAGTTGTGGCTCCTGATATGGCAGATTGATGGGAGATGTCATAGATGTCTGATAGTTGTGGTTCCTGATATAGGAGATTGATGGGAGATGTCATAGATGTCTGATAGTAGTAGTTCCTGATATGGCAGATTAATGGGAGATGCCATAGATGTCTGATAGTTGTGGTCCCTGATGTGGCAGATTGATGGGAGATGTCATAGATGTCTGATAGTAGTAGTTCATGATATGGCAGATTGATGGGAGATGCCATAGATGTCGTATAGTTGTGGTCCCTGATGTGGCAGATTGATGGGAGGTCATAGATGTCTGATAGTTGTGGTTCCTGATATGGCAGATTGATGGGAGGTGACATAGATGTCTGATAGTAGTTAGTTTCTGATTGGCAGATTGGATGGGAGATGCTTAGGATGTCTGACTGTTGTGGTTCTGATTATGAGCAGATGTTAGGAGGTGACCATAGATGTCTGATAGTTGTGGTTCCTGATATGGCAGATTGATAGGAGGTGACATAGATGTCTGATAGTTGTGGCTCCTGATATGGCAGATTGAGGGGAGATGTCATAGATGTCTGATAGTTGTGGTCCCTGATATGCCAGATTGATAGGAGGTGACATAGATGTCTTTGTGGTCCCTGATATGGCTGATTGATAGGAGGTGACATAGATACCTGATAGTTGTGGTTCCTGATATGGCAGATTGATGGGAGATGTCATAGATGTCTGATAGTTGTGGCTCCTGATATAAGAGATTGATGGGAGATGTCATAGATGTCTGATAGTAGTAGTTCCTGATATGGCAGATTGATGGGAGATGCCATAGATGTCTGATAGTTGTGGTTCCTGATATGGCAGATTGATGGGAGGTGACATAGATGTCTGATAGTTGTGGCTCCTGATATGGCAGATTGATGGGAGGTGACATAGATGTCTGATAGTTGTGGTCCCTGATATGGCAGATTGATGGGAGATGACATAGATGTCTGATAGTAGTAGTTCCTGATATGGCAGATTGATGGGAGATGCCATAGATGTCTGATAGTTGTGGCTCCTGATATGGCAGATTGATGGGAGATGTCATAGATGTCTGATAGTTGTGGTTCCTGATATGGCAGATTGATAGGAGATGTCATAGATGTCTGATAGTTGTGGTCCCTGATATAGGAGATTGATGGGAGAAGTCATAGATGTCTGATAGTTGTAGTTCCTGATATAGGAGATTGATAGGAGGTGACATAGATGTCTGATAGTTGTGGTCCCTGATATGGCAGATTGATGGGAGATGCCATAGATGTCTTATAGTAGTAGTTCCTGATATAGGAGATTGATAGGAGGTGACATAGATGTCTGATAGTTGTGGTCCCTGATATGGCAGATTGATGGGAGATGTCATAGATGTCTGATAGTTGTGGTTCTCTGATAAAGGAGATTGTGGGAGATCCGTCATAGCAGTCTGATAGTAGTAGTTCCTGCTATGGCAGATTGATGGGGGGGGGGGGGGGGGGGGAACAGGTAATGCCATAGCATTTTGGTAGGTTGTGGTCCCTGATGTGGCAGATTGATGGGAGATGTCATAGATGTCTGATAGTAGTAGTTCCTGATATGGCAGATTGATGGGAGATGCCATAGATGTCTGATAGTTGTGGTCCCTGATGTGGCAGATTGATGGCGGTCTAGATGGTTAGATTGTTGTGGCTTCTGATTATGGCAGATTGATGGGAGGTAACATAGATGTTGTTAGTAGTAGTTCCTGATATGCAGATTGATGGAGATGATAGGTGTTCTGAATGTTGTGGTCCCTTGATATGCGGCAGATTGAATTAGGGAGATGCATAGATGTTGATAGTGGGGCTCTGATATGGCAGATTCGAGGGGAGATGTCTAGACTGTCTGATAGTTGTGGTCCCGGATTTGGCGATTGTAGGATGGTGTATAGATGTCTTTGTGGGTCCCTGATTAAGGCAGATTGATAGGAGGTGAAATAAGTTACCTGTTAGTTGTGGTTCCTGATATGAGATTGATGGGAGATGTCATAGATGTCTGAAACTTGTGGTTCCTGATATAGGAGATTGATGGGAGATATCATAGATGTCTGATAGTAGTAGTTCCTGATATGGCAGATTGATGGGAGATGCCATAGATGTCTGATAGTTGTGGCTCCTGATATAAGAGATTGATGGGAGATGTCATAGATGTCTGATAGTAGTAGTACCTGATATGGCAGATTGTGGAGGAGCCATACATGGTATGTAGTTGTGGCTCCTGATATGGGCAGATTGATTTGGAGATGTCATGATGTCTGATAGTTGTGGTTCCTGATTGGATGATTGATGGGAGATGTCATAGATGGTTGATAGTTGTGGTTACTGATATGGCTGATTTTAGGAGGTGTCCATTAGATGTCTGATAGTAGTAGTTCCTGATATGGCAGATTGATGGGAGATGCCATAGATGTCTGATAGTTGTGGCTCCTGATATGGCAGATTGATGGGAGATGACATAGATGTCTGATAGTTGTGGTCCCTGATATGGCAGATTGATGGGAGATGCCATAGATGTCTGATAGTAATAGGTCCTGATATGGCAGATTGATAGGAGGTGACATAGATGTCAGATAGTTGTGGTTCCTGATATAGGAGATTGATAGGAGGTGACATAGATGTCTGATAGTTGTGGCTCCTGATATGGCAGATTGATGGGAGATGTCATAGATGTCTGATAGTTGTGGTCCCTGATATGGCAGATTGATGGGAGGTGACATAGAAGTCTAGGTGGTCTCTGATATGGCAGATTGATAGGAGGTGACATAGATGTCTGATAGTTGTGGTCCCTGATATGGCAGATTGATGGGAGGTGACATAGATGTCTGATAGTTGTGGTCCCTGATATGGCAGATTGATGGGAGATGTCATAGATGTCTGATAGTTGTGGTCCCTGATATAGGAGATTGATGGAGATGTCATTAGAGGGTGTCTGATAGTAGTAGTTCCTGATATGGGCAGATGATGGGTGATGCCCATAGTGTATGATAGTTGTGGTTCCCTGATTGGCAGATTGATGGGAGGTCATAGATGTGTGATAGTTGTGGCTCCGATATGGCAGATTGATGGGAGGTGACATAGATGTCTGATAGTAGTAGTTCCTGATATGGCAGATTGATGGGAGATGCCATAGATGTCTGATAGTTGTGGCTCCTGATATGGCAGATTGATGGGAGATGCCATAGATGTCTGATAGTAGTAGTTCCTGATATGGCAGATTGATGGGAGATGTCATAGATTTCTGATAGTTGTGGTTCCTGATATGGCAGATTGATGGGAGGTGACATAGGTGTCTGATAGTTGTGCGTCCCTGATATGGAGATTGATATGGGAGATCGTCTAGATGTATGATTGGTGTGGTTCCTGATATAGGAGATTGATGGGAGATGCCATAGATGTCTGATAGTTGTGGTTCCTGATATGGCAGATTGATGGGAGATGCCATAGATAACTGATAGATGTGGAACCTGATATGGCAGATAGAAGGGAGATGTCATAGATATCTGATAGTTGTGGTTCCTGATTTTATATGGTAAGATTGATGGGGATGTATAGATGTCTGCATAGTTGTGGTTCAGATATGGCAGATTGATGGGAGATGCATAGATACATGATAGTTGTGGTTCCTGATATGGCAGATTGATGGGAGATGTCATAGATGTCTGATAGTTGTGGTTCCTGATATGGCAGATTGATGGGAGATGTCATAGATGTCTGATAGTTGTGGTTCCTGATATGGCAGATTGATGGGAGATGTCATAGATGTCTGATAGTTGTGGTTCCTGATATGGCAGATTGATGGGAGATGTCATAGATGTCTGATAGTTGTGGTCCCTGATATGGCAGATTGATAGGAGGTGACATAGATGTCTCTGTGGTCCCTGATATGGCAGATTGATAGGAGGTGACATAGATGTCTGATAGTTGTGGTTCATGATATGGCAGAATGATAGGAGGTGACATAGATGTCTGATAGTTGTGGCTCCTGATATGGCAGATTGATGGGAGTTGGTATAGATGTCTGATAGCTTTGTGGATCTGATATAGGAGATTTGATGGAGATGTCATAGTGTCTGATAGTTGTGGTTTCTGATATAGGAGATTGATGGGAGATGTCATAGATGTATGATAGTTGTGGTTCCTGATATAGGAGATTGATGGGAGATGTCATAGATGTCTGATATTTGGGGCTCCTGATATGGCAGATTGATAGGAGGTGACATAGATGTCTGATAGTTGTGGTTCCTGATATAGGAGATTGATGGGAGATGTCATAGATGTCTGATAGTTGTGGTTCCTGATATGGCAGATTGATAGGAGGTGACATAGATGTCTGATAGTTGTGGCTCCTGATAAGGCAAATTGATGGGAGATGCTATAGATGTCTGATAGTAGTAGTTCCTGATATGGCAGATTGATGGGAGATGACATAGATATCTGATAGTTGTGGCTCCAGATATGGCAAATTGATAGGAGATGGCATAGATGTCTGTTGTGGTGGTTTCTGATTGGCAGATTGAAATTAGGAGATGCCATAGATGCCTGATAGTTGTGGTCCCTGATATGGCAGATTGATGGGAGATGTCATAGATGTCTGATAGTTGTGGTTCCTGATATAGGAGATTGATGGGAGATGTCATAGATGTCTGATAGTTGTGGTTCCTGATATGGCAGATTGATGGGAGATGTCATTGATGTCTGATAGTTGTGGTTCCTGATATGGCAGATTGATGGGAGATGCCATAGATGTCTGATAGTTGTGGTTCCTGATATAGGAGATTGATGGGAGATGCCATAGATGTCTGATAGTTGTGGTTCCTGATATGGCAGATTGATGGGAGATGCCATAGATGTCTGATAGTTGTGGTCCCTGATATGGCAGATTGATGGGAGATGTCATAGATGTCTGATAGTTGTGGTCCCTGATATGGCAGATTGATAGGAGATGTCTGATAGTTGTGGTCCTGATATAGGAGAATGATAGGAGGTGACATAGATGTCTGATAGTTGTGGTCCCTGATATGGCAGATTGATGGGAGATGTCATATATGTCTGATAGTTGTGGCTCCTGATATGGCAGATTGATGGGAGATGTCATAGATGTCTGATAGTTGTGGTTCCTGATATGGCAGATTGATGGGAGATGTCATAGATGTCTGATAGTTGTGGCTCCTGATATCGGAGATTGATGGGAGATGTCATAGATGTCTGATAGTTGTGGTTCCTGATATAGGATATTGATAGGAGGTGACATAGATGTCTGATAGTTGTGGTTCCTGATATGGCAGATTAATGGGAGAAGCCATAGATGTCTGATAGTTGTGGTTCCTGATATAGGAGATTGATGGGAGATGCCATAGATGTCTGATAGTTATGGCTCCTGATATGGCAGATTGATGGGAGATACCATAGATGTCTGATAGTTGTAGTTCCTGATATGGCAGATTGTTGGCGATGCATAGGGATGTCTGATAGTTGTGGTTCCTGATATGGCAGATTGATAGGAGATGCCATAGATGTCTGATAGTAGTAGTTCCTGATATGGCAGATTGATGGCAGGTTACATAGATGTCTGATAGTTGTGGTTCCTGATATAGGAGATTGATGGGAGATGTCATAGATGTCTGATAGTTGTGGTTCCTGATATAGGAGAGTGATATTTTAGGAGATGTCAATAGATGTCTGATAGTGGTGGTTTCATGATATGGCAGTTTGATGGGCTGATGTCATAGATGGTCTGAATAGTTGTTGGTTCTGATTATGGCAGGATTGATGGGAGATGCCATAGATGTCTGGATAGTTGTGGCTCTGATATGCGATGAGGTGAGATGCCATAGATGTCTGATAGTAGTAGCTTCTGATATGCAGATTGAGGGCGAGATGTCATAGTGTACTGATAGTTGTGGTTCCTGATCTTGGAGATGGATGGGAGATGTCATAGATGTCTGATCGTTGTGGTCCCGATATGGCAAATTGATGGGAGATGCTATAGATGTCTGATAGTAGTAGTTCCTGATATGGCAGATTGATGGGAGATGCCATAGATATCTGATAGTTGTGGACTCCCCGATAAGGCAACTTGATGGAGACTGCCATAGATGTCTGAATGTAGTAGTTCCTGATATGGCAGATTGATGGGGATTGTCATAGATGTTGTGTTGTGGTTCCTGATGTAGGAGATTGATAGGAGGTGACATAGATGTCTGATAGTTGTGGCTCCTGATATGGCAGATTGATGGGAGATGCCATAGATGTCTGATAGTTGTGGTTCCTGATATAGGAGATTGATAGGAGGTGACATAGATGTCTGATAGTTGTGGCTCCTGATATGGCAGATTGATGGGAGATGGCATAGATGTCTGATAGTAGTAGTTCCTGATATGGCAGATTGATGGCCATTGCCATAGATGTCTGATAGTTTGTGGTCCTGATTTGCAGATTGATCAGGAGGATGCCATAGATATCTGATAGTAGTAGTTCCTGATATGGCAGATTGATGGCAGGTTACATAGATGTCTGATAGTTGTGGTTCCTGATATAGGATATTGATGGGAGATGTCATAGATGTCTGATAGTTGTGGTCTCTGATATGGCAGATTGATAGGAGATGCCATAGATGTCTGATAGTTGTGGTTCCTGATATGGCAGATTGATGGGAGATGTCATAGATGTCTGATAGTTGTGGTCCCTGATATGGCAGATTGATAGGATATGTCATAGATGTCTGATTGGTGTGGTCCTGATATGGCAGATTGATGGGAGATGTCATAGATGTCTGATAGTTGTGGTCCCTGATATGGCAGATTGATAGGAGATGTCATAGATGCTTGATAGTTGTGGTTCCTGATATGGGAGATGGATGGGAGATGTCTTACATGTCTGATAGTTGTGGTTCCTGATATGGCAGATTGATAGGAAATGCCATAGATGTCAGATAGTTGTGGTTCCTGATATGGCAGATTGATTGGATATGTCATAGATGTCTGATAGTTGTGGTCCCTGATATGGCAGATTGATAGGAGATGCCATAGATGTCTGATAGTTGTGGTTCCTGATATGGCAGATTGATGGGAGATGTCATAGATGTCTGATAGTTGTGGTCCCGGATATGGCAGATTGATAGGAGGTGACATAGATGTCTGATAGTTGTGGTCCCTGATATGGCAGATTGATAGGAGGTGACATAGATGTCTGATAGTTGTGGTCCCTGATATGGCAGATTGATGGGAGATGTCATAGTTGTCTGATAGTTGTGGTCCCTGATATGGCAGATTGATAGGAGATGTCATAGATGTCTGATAGTTTTGGTCCCTGATATGGCTCATTGATAGGAGATGTCATAGATGCTTGATAGTTGTGGTTCCTGATATGGCAGATTGATGGGAGATGTCATAGATGCCTGATAGTTGTGGTCCCTGATATGGCAGATTGATAGGAGATCGCCATAGATGTTGATAGTTGTGGTCCTGATATGGCGATTGATGGAGATGTCATAGATGTTGATAGTAGTAGTCTGATAATGGCAGATGATGGGAGATGCCATAGATGTCTGATAGTTGTAGTCCCTGATATGGCAGATTGATGGGAGATGTCATAGATGTCTGATAGTAGTAGTTCCTGATATGTCAGATTGATGGGAGATGCCATAGATGTCTGATAGTTGTGGCTCCTGATATGGCAGATTGATTGGAGATGACATAGATGTCTGATAGTTGTGGTCCCTGATTGGCAGATTGATGGGAGATGTCCTAGATTGTCTGATATTTTTGGTTCCTGATATGGCAGATTGATGGCAGGTGACATAGATGTCTGATAGTAGTCGTTCCTGATATGGCAGATTGATGGGAGGTGCCATAGATGTCTGATAGTTGTGGCTTCTGATATGGCCAGATTGTGGAGAGAAGTCATAGATTGTCTGATAGTTGTGGCTCCCTGATATGGCAGATTGATGGGAGCTGTCATAGACGTCTGATAGTTGTGGTCCGCTGAGATGGAGATGATGGGAAGGATGTCTAGATGTCTGATAGTTGTGGCTCCTGATATGGCAGATTGATGGGAGATGTCATAGATGTCTGATAGTTGTGGTCCCTGATATGGCAGATTGATGGGAGGTGACATAGAAGTCTTGGTGGTCCCTGATATGGCAGATTGATGGGAGGTGACATAGATGTCTGATAGTTGTGGTCCCTGATATGGCAGATTGATGGGAGGTGACATAGATGTCTGATAGTTGTGGTCCCTGATATGGCAGATTGATGGGAGGTGGCGTAGATGTCTGATAGTAGTAGTTCCTGATATGGCAGATCGATGGGAGATGTCATAGATGTCTGATAGTTGTGGTTCCTGATATAGGAGATTGATGGGAGATGTCATAGATGTCTGATAGTAAGATAGTTCTGATATGGCAGATTGATGAGAGATGTCATAGATGTCTGATAGTTGTGGTCCCTGATATGGCAGATTGATGGGAGATGTCATAGATGTCTGATAGTTCTGGTTCCTGATATGGCAGATTGATGGGAGGTGACATAGATGTCTGATAGTAGTAGTTCCTGATATGGCAGATTGATGGGAGATACCATAGATGTCTGATAGTTGTGGTCCCTGATATGTCAGATTGATGTGAGGTGCATAGATGTCTGATAGTTGTGGGTTCTATATGGCAGATTGATGGCGAGATGACATAGATGTCTGATAGTTGTGGTCCTGATATGGCAGATTGAGGGGAGGGTGACTAGATGTTGATAGTTGTGGTCCCTGATATGGCAGATTGATGGAGGTGAATAGCTGTCTGATAGTTGTGGTGCCTGATTTGGCAGATTGATAGGAGGTGACATAGATGTCTGATAGTTGTGGCTCCTGATTTGGCAGATTGATAGGAGATGTCATAGATGTCTGATAGTTGTGGCTCCTGATATGGCATATTGAAGGGAGAATAATTGATAGTTTGGGCTCTGATATGCAGATGATGGGAGATTGTTGTGTCTGTATTTGTGGCTCCTGATATGGCAGATTGATGGGAGATGACATAGATGTCTGATAGTTGTGGTCCCTGATATGGCAGATTGATAGGAGATGTCTGTTAGTTGTGGTTCCTGATATGGTAGATTGATTGAAGTTGACATATATGTCTGATTGTTGTGTTTCCTGATTTGGCAGATTGATGGGAGATGACATAGATGTCTGATAGTTGTGGTCCCTGATATGGCAGATTGATAGGAGATGTCTGATAGTTGTGGTCCCTAATATGGCAGATTGATGGGAGGTGTCATAGATGTCTGATAGTAGTAGTTCCTGATATGGCAGATTGATGGGAGATGTCATAGATGTCTGATAGTTGTGGTCCCTGATATGGCAGATTGATGGGAGGTGACATAGATGTCTGATAGTTGTGGTCCCTGATATGGCAGATTGATGGGAGATGCCATAAATGTCTGTTGTGGCTCCTGATATAGGAGATTGATGGGAGATGACATAGATGTCTGATAGTTGTGTCCCGAGATATATGGAGATTGATTGAGATTCCCATAGATGTCTGTATAATGTGGTCCCTGATATGCAGATTGATGGAGATGTATAGATGACTGTTAGTTGTGGCTCCTGATATGGCAGATTGATAGGAGGTGACATAGACGTCTGATAGTTGTGGCTTCTGATATGGCAGATTAATAGGAGGTGACATAGATGTCTGATAGTTGTGGTCCCTGATATGGCAGATTGATAGGAGGTGACATAGATGTCAGATAGTAGTAGTTCCTGATATGGCAGATTGATGGGAGATGTCATAGATACCTGATAGTTGTTGTTCCTGATATGGCAGATTGATGGGAGATGTCATAGATGTCTGATAGTTGTGGCTCCTGATATGGCAGATTGATGGGAGGTGACATAGATGTCTGATAGTTGTAGTTCCTAATATGGTAGATTTATGGGAGATGTCATAGATGTCTGATAGTTGTGGCTCCTGATATGGCAGATTGATGGGAGGTGACATAGATGTCTGATAGTTGTAGTTCCTAATATGGTAGATTTATGGGAGATGTCATAGATACCTGATAGTTGTTGTTCCTGATATGGCAGATTGATGGGAGATGTCATAGATGTCTGATAGTTGTGGTTCCTGATATGGCGAGATTTGATAGGATGTGACATATATTGGCTGATAGTTGTAGTTCCCTAATATGGTAGATTCTGGAATGTCATAGATGTCTGATATTTTGTTGCTAAAACTGATATGGCAGATTAATGGGAGGTGACATAGATGTCTAATGGTGGTTGGGGGGCGAGGACCTCCTGCACCAGTCTTGAGAATGTGCCTCAGAAGTCTCCATGTTTGCACAGCATTCTCAGCTCATGGAGAGTACTGCACAACCACGACTTCCTCTCTGTTCTGGGCGGAGACTTTTAGGAGTTCTTGCCATGTTGGGTTTGGGTCCTAGAAGTGCAGCCCACACTAATCAGACATTTATGGCTTATCCCAGGCATCCTCAAACTGCGGCCCTCCAGCTGTTGGTAAACTACAACTTCCATCATTCCCACTGTTATAGATTATATAAATGCATGATGGGAGTTGTAGTATCCTATCGACCAATCTTTATGCCAAACCTGTCTGATGTGGGAAGATCTATTTAAGAATGAACACTACTACCCTTGTATAAGTTGACAAACAAGGCTAGAGGGGTGCCTGAAAGATTTTTGGATATATGGGGCCTGTGGCTGGAGGCGCGAACAGTGTCACTCTGAATTGCCGCTTGTCTGGAGCTCGGGCGTCAGAGGGGTGAATGGGTATGGATGGGAATGTTTGAGGATGATTGATTTGTGGGACGACTGTCTAGGGTTATGGATGATGGGTGGCATCCCGACTTGGGACTACTGTTATGTTTCCTTTACCTCTGCAGCAGGGGATCTCCTGGTTTACAATGCTTATAGTTTTGGCAAATCTGTATATTTCTGTCAGGGGGTGGTAAATTGCATTATTATTGTGCCTGAGATTGGGATGCTTCTCTGTTTGCTGAATTTTATGGTTTTATTGTCTTGTAATTTGAAAATGTTTTCAAAATAAATAATTTAAAAAAAAAAAAAAAAAAGAATGAACACTACTAAGTTATTATTATTTATTTTAGGTCGCCATTGATTCCAAGGCGCTGTACATTTGAGGGAATAACATACATAACCTATGTCCAAACAAAGTACAATGACAACAATAAATGACTAACAACTGGTACAGAGGGAGAGAGAACTGTGCCCGTAAAGGCAAACAATCTACAAGGAAGGAGGAAAGAGACAGAAGGTGAGGGCAGACATGTTTATGGATGGTGTAGGGGCAGCAGGGTTAATGTGGGTTATAGGCAATTCTGAAGAGATGGGTTAAGGTTACTTTTGAAATAAGTGTGGAGGAGAGTCGGACGTGTTGTGGCAGTGAGTTTGGGGGAGTAAAGGAATCGTTGCTTTCTGCAAGGAAGGGGGTATAGGTTTTATCAATAAAGATAGAGGGGTGTTCCCACCATGGACTTTGATGACATATCAATATATGCCATCAACGTCTGATTGGTGGGGGTCCCTCCTCTGGGACATGCATCCTTCTTGGAATCGGAGCCCTAAAAGTGTCAGCTCAGAATGGAGGGCTGGTCGTGTTTGGGCTTATTCACAGAGTTTTAATTCCATGTTACATTCGCTTTTTAGATCCGTCTCGGGGACCGACAGAACGGACACAGAGACGGATCTAACAATTAGCAGTGACTTTATCACTGCGGGCTATGAGGAAGACGCAGCGGCGTTCACATGAGAGATCACCGCTGCGTGTTCCCCTCCTGCCTGCCGGCTCCGTTTTACGGACCCGTTCAAATAATTGCATGTTAAATCTTTCAAAGACGGAGCCGACAGGCAGGAGGGGAACACGCAGCGGCGATCTCTCATGTGAACGCCAATATGTCTTCCTCATAGACCACAATGATAATCTCACTGCTAATTGTTAGATGGGTCTCTGTGTCCGTCCTGTCGGTCCCTGAGACGGATCTAAAAAGCGGATGTGAACACAGAGTTATAACGCCGTGTGAACAACCCCTTTTTGCACGTCCCTCCCTTCTGTTGTATAGCAGTTCTGAGCACAGCCGAACACACCACTCAGAATTGCAATAGAACAAAATGGAGAGCTGTGTGCAAGCACAACTGGCTCTCTATTCTAAGCTGTCACTTTCAGGGGCCTGTTCCCAAGACCTGTTCCTAAGATAGATGAGGGTCCCAGAGGTGGGACCCGCAGCTATCAGACTTTGATGGCATATCCTGCCGCTAGTAGGCCAGGACTGGTGGCAGCACCGACCTCAGCCATTAAACCATTGAGAAGCTGCAGTAAATGTGACCACAGTCCATTTTAGCCCCTCCCATGATGCGATCTTGGGTGCCTTCTGGTTGCCATGGCAGCCAGAGGCCTCAGGGTGTAGTAGGTGATGAAAAGCCTATGTATGGCAGCACATTAATATTGCCATTTTTAGAACAAGGAATTATTATTATTTATTTTAAAGCGCCATTGATTCCTGGGTGCTGTACATTCAAAAAGGGAGGTTACATACATATATCAAACAAGTACAATGATAACAGTGATTGACTTATGACTGGCACAGAGGGAGTGAGGGCCCTGCCCGCGAGGGCTTACAGTCTACAGTGGAGGAGAGAGACAGAAGGTGAGGGGCAGACATATTTGTGGGGTAGCACAGTGGCTGCTAGGTTATTGTAGGTTATAAGCAGTCCTGAAGAGATGGGTTTTTAGGTTGCTTTTGAACCTGGGGAAGGTAAAGGAGAGTCTGATGTGTTGGGGCAGTGAGTTCCAGAGTGTGGGTGAAGCACAGGAGAAGTCCTGGAAATAGTTATATGAGATGCTGATGAGAGGACAGCAGAGAAGAAGGTCCTGTGAGAAGCGGAGATTGCGAGAGGGTAGATATCTGGAGATTAAGGCAGAGATGTATGGAGGGGAGAGGTTATGGAGAGCCTCGTAGGTCAGGGTTAGTATCTTGAAATGAATTCGCTGAGCAATGGGTAGCCAGTGAAGGGATTGGCAGAGGGGAGAGGCAGAGGAGTAGCGAGGAGAGAGGTGGATAAGACAGAGTTGAGGATGGATTGGAGGTGAACAAGAGTGCTTGACGTGATGACGCATAGTATTATGTTGCAGTTGTCATGGCGAGAGATGACCAGGGCATGGACCAGCATTTTTGTATAGTCGAAGTTGAGGAATGAGCGGATGCAAGAGATATTTTTCAGGTGGAAGCGGCAGGCAGAAGTAAGGACTTGGATGTGTGGTTTGAAAGACAGAGGGGAGTCAAAGGTTATCCCAAGGCAGGACTTGCGCAACAGGTGAGAGTGTATAGCCATTGACTGAGATAGAGAGATCAGGTGGAGGGATGGAGGGGACGGTGGAAAGATGATGAGTTCAGTTTTCTCCACATTTAGTTTTAGGAGACGGGAGGAAAGAAGGAGGATATGGACGATAGACAGTCTGGGATCCGTGAGAGAAGAGAGGTAACATCAGGGCCAGAAATGTAGAGTTGTATGTCGTCCGCATATAGGTGCTATTGAAAGCCGTGTGAAGCTATGAGCTGTCCAAGGCCAAGAGTGTAAAGAGAGAAGTGTAGTGGGTCCAGAACAGACCCCTGGGGGACACCGACAGAGAGCAGGCTGGAAGAGGAGCTGTAGCGAGAATGAGAGATGCTGAATGTCCGATCAGTGAGGTATGAGGATATCCAGGAAAGGGCCAAGTTAGTGATGCCGAGGGAGGAGAGGATTTGTAGCAGGATGGAGTGGTCGACAGTGTCAAAGGCAGAGGACAGGTCTAGAAGGAGAAGCACAGAGTAGTGGCGTGAGGCTTTGGCAGTTGCTAGGTCATTGGTGACCTTGGTTAGGGCGGTTTCAGTAGAGTGGTGGGGTCGGAAACCAGATTGTAGTGGGTCCAGGAGAGAGTTGGTGGAGAGGTGGGAAGATAGTTGAAGATAGACGTGCTGCTCGAGGAGTTTGGATGCAAAAGGAAGCAGTGAGATGGGGCGATAGTTGGACAGTGAGGAGGGGTCAAGGGTTGTTTTTTAAGGATGGGTGTGATGGAAGCGTGTTTAAAAGAGGAAGGGAAGATGCCAGAGGTTAATGATAGGCTGAAGAGATGAGTGAGGGCTGGGATAATAACAGCGCTAAGGTCTGGGATGAGGTAGGATGGTAGTGGGTCAAGATTACAGGTAGTGAGGTTGGATTTGAACAGTAGAGAGGAAAGATTGTCGTGAGTAACAGTGGGGAAGCAAGTTAAGGGGGAAGAGCATTGTGCGGGTACAGGGGAGGGGACTGTGGGCTGAAGCTGTTTCTGATGAGGTTGATTTTGTGTAGGAAGTAAATGGCAAAGTCATCTGCAGAAAGGATAGGTGGGGGAGGCGGTGTGGAGGCGGAGGAGAGAGTTGAAGGTGTTGAAAAGTTGTCTGGGGTTGTGAGACAGAGAGGATATGATGGTGGTGAAGTAATCCTGTTTGGCTAGTGTGAGTACAGATTTAAATGTATATAGTGATTGTTTGTATGAGGTGAAGTCAGCGGTGGTGCGGGTTTTCTTCCAGCGGCATTCGGCAATTCTGGAAGCTCGCCTCAGTTGTTTAGTTGAGGCTGTGTGCCAGTGTTGTCTTTTGAGTTTGGGGTTTTTTTGTGTGAGCGGAGCACGGAGTAAAAGGCTGGTGGTGTTGGGGGTTGAAAAAGGCGGTGGCTGCGTCTGGGCCCTTAAGTGGGTTGGGTAGAGGGGGGTGCGGAGAGTCAGAGGAGTGCGCAGGTTTAAAGTTTTTGTACGTTTCTGGGGGGGTGTACTAGGTTGGGATCAGGGGGGGCAGGAGGGTGGAGATGGTGGAAAAGGTAAGCGTTTGTGGTTGTTGGGGTGGGGGGAATGACATTTTTAAAGCTTCCTTGGGGGGAAAAGATAGTAAATTGTAAAAAAAAAAAAGTAAAACAACCCTCTTTTACAAATTACAAATAAAGAAAAAATAAAAAGTTTCACATAATTGATATCTCCTAGTCCGTAAAAGTTCAGTCTATTGAAATATAATATTATTTATCCCATACCATGAACAACGTAGAAAAAATCCCTGTGCCAAAATTGTTTCTTTTGTCATTTCATATCCCCAAATAATCGGAATAAAAAGCTGCATATATTCCAATAAGGTACCAATACAAAGTACACTCCTGCCCATAAAAAAACAAGCCCTCACTCAGGATCCATAGATTGAAAAACCAAAAAGTTATTGGCCACAGAAAATGGCGCTGCGGTGCAAATTAAAAGGTAGAAAACATTTTTAGGGTATGTTCACACGGCTTGTTTTCGTCCGTGTTAATAGGTTTTGAGGCGTGTTTTTTGGTCCCTCTGTCAGACCCCAAAGGGACCGAAACACGCAGCTAACAAATAGCAATGTGATTTTAATATAAGACACCCATCGATGTTCACACGAGTGATCGCCAATGCGTGTCTCACTGAGTCTTGTGGATCCATTCCCAAAGGATTGACTGTCTTCTTGGTTCGAAAAGTTGCAGCGGGGCCCTATAATAAACTTAGGGTGCGTCCTGCTCATCCAAACACCATCAAAAACAAAACACTGCATTTTTTAAATTTGGGTTTGGATTGTTTTAGATAAGATTGCGCACTTTTTTGGATCCGATTTTCGGGCCCCAACAGGCCCAAAATCGGATCCAAAACGGCGGGAACAACCCCTTTTTTGAAAACTTACATTTTAATCCTGGGACACGTAGCGATCTAAAGAAGTCAGATAATATAATCTCTACTGAACTCCATACAAACAAAACCTCACAATTGCGGGTTTTTTCACATTCCACCCCATGTAGAATTATTTGAGGGTTCCACCCTCCATTATCTGGTATAGTCAATGATACTATTAAAAAGTAAATCTTATCCTGCAAAAAACAAGCCCTCAACTTAATATGTCAATGGAAAAATAAAAAATGAATGGCTCTTGCAAGATGGGGAGGAAAAAATTAAAAGTAATCCAAAAATGGCTGCCGTATTAAGGGGTTAAAAGACCACTCTGGGTTTGTTTTTGTTTTTTTTCCTCATAGTTAATTAGAAATTGCTCTTAGGTGCAATGTAGTTCAACTGCAACTGCATACGGTTTTTTGGTGATGAACAGTCGTTAGGTCATGACTTTTTCAATTTTTAAAACACTTGGACATAATTTGGGGCATTTTGCCCCAAAAATACAATTGCAAATCAGAACTGATTGTACATGTGCAATACCAATGGTCACTATCTGTTTACCATCAGTCTCACGTGTTTATTTTTTCTCATCTGTACGTCTAAGTATCAAGATAGAACATGGCTAAGTGCCAATCAAGTCTTCCATCCATATCCCCCCACTACACCCCAGCCCACATCAGTATCCACCCCAATTTTTTCCTTGGTCACGTTCCTCCCACTTTTTAAAATAAACAACACCATAAACACAATCAAGAAGTAAAACCCATAATCCCGGGGCGGTGTGCATCTTTTTTTTAAATCGGGGACTTGTGTATGCTGCCCTGTACGATATAAACCACAAAAAGCAATATGACAAAACATAGTGGTCAACACCGTCAGGTCATCATTAAATGACAGTGACTACAAAACTGATCTAACACAGAACCAAAATAACTTCTGACACCGGAATCGGGAACGTATATCTGAAAGGTTCTCTTTTATGAGCGTTTTTTTTCCCCTTCTCCCCCAGCCCAAGGCCATGTGACTTTTCGGGCCCCTTTTTAAAAAAAGTTTCCCCGAGCTCCTGGAGGACAAAAATAAAAAGGATTTTTGATTCCGGTCTGTAGTAGCAAGCTGCAACGCCCAAACCCAAAAACATAAGTTCCTCTTTGTTCTATTTTTTTTTGCTGGAGAATTTTATAGTTCGGAAAAAATTGAAATCAAAAAACTAAGTTGTGTGGTAGGCTAAAATTTGATTCTCGGCCACCACTCGTTCCTGCGAGCTTAAGAAAAATATCTTAAAATTTTATTTTTTCCAGCCCCCTTTCCCTATTCCCCCTCTTACAAATGCCCCGGGGTTTGGGAGAGGGGTTTAAATTTTCCATAACTTTAGACCCCAATCCTGGGGGTGTCGGGAAAAGGGGGGGGGGGGGGGGATAAACCCCCCCCTAAGGCTATGGACCCCCCTTTAGAACTATCATCAGGGAGGTAGGCAAAGCCCTGTGTAGGTAAGTAAATGGGCAAGGCCCTAGGTAGGCCCTATTTAGGTGGTGCCCCCGGGGGATAATTTGGTAGGCCCTGGGTAGGTAGGTCAGCCCCAGGCAGGTTGGTGGGTTGGCCCAAACGAATATCCATTTTCATTTGTTCTTAAATCCGCAGATCCGTTCATTTTGCTGGGCATGCGCAGACAGGTTTCGCATTAAAAAAAAAGAAGGATCTGTCTTACCTAAAATAAACGAAAAAACAGAAAGGTATTCTTTTTTAGACAAATCTCTACAACAGATCAGTTTAGACTTGGTTCACATCTGTGCTATAGGTTTGAAACATGTGGCACAGAGGTGAAAATGGACACCTAGGAATCTGTTTTACAATGGACACCAATGGCGCCTGAAGGACCTTATTGATCCCTGGGGTTTCCGTCATGGTGTCTGCTGTTTAAACGGAAAAAAGACGTTGTTAGCTTGTTTCATCTTTCCCAAAAAACAGCAACGGAGTTCTTATGGAAACATTGTAAACCCAGGCCTTAAAAAAAACAGAACTTGCATTTGTTTTTCCAGTTAAGGGGTTTTGGATATAGATCTGTTCCATCTGTTTTTAATGCAAATGTAGATGTGAACCAAGCCTTAAAGTGCTGTACAGATGGGTGCTTTATATCGCTTAAAGGGTATGTTCACACGCCATCTTTTTCCCCTTAACATAGCTTTTTAGTGCGTGTTTGAAACCCCTGTCGGCCACAACGGGCCCAAACACGCCCGCTAACAAAAACTTTTGATTTACATTGCTTTTAAAATAAAATCCCGTTTCACACAAGTGATCGCCGAGGTGTCTCACTGCGTCTTTCGGATCCATCTTTTGGACCGTTTCCAAAAATTTACTGTCAATTCTTGGTCGAAAGACCAGCAGGGCCTTTTAAATGATAGGGGGCGTCCTGCTGCCCCAAACACGCCCCGCGCTGGGGTTTGGGTTCATATTGGATTTGTTTTAGATTTCCCGAAAGACGCTGCGTTTTTGGATGCGCTTTTCGTATCCAACACGGATCCAAAAACGCTGTGTGAACCTAAAAACCTTTAATCTAGGAAGGGAAGGCAGCGCTTGCACCTGTCTTCCCTATTCATTTCTATGGGAGTTCTAAATTCAGCCAAACAAGTGTGCTCAGCTATATTCAGAACTCCCATAAAAATGGTTGGCTTTTAGTGAGCTATGTGCTGACCCTTTTTTAAAAGAAAAACAAACGCCATGGGCACCCATTAAGGAGAAGTTTTAAATTATAAAATTCTACATTATTTCCCGCATACAGGTGTTAATTACACTTAAAGATGACCCTGGTTAAGTAATACAGGAACATTCAACTTGGCATATGTTCATCTCAGAGAGACTGCAATAAATACCCATTATTCCAATTTTTTCCAGATCAGGTCCATATATTCAACAATAAACAATGGGAATAGTCACTTTTTTCAAATTTCTTTATATATTTCTGTTTAAATATCACAAATCACAAAAAATGCATAAACAATGCTTCAGAAATTTTTGAAAAACCTGCAGTATGTTCACCACCAAACCCTTTTGGGGCTTAAAACATTTTTGCTCAGATCCAAAAAGTCCTTTTTAAACCAATGAGAGCTTGACACTGTGCTGCAAACGTGACGCTTCGATGGCACTGCCCTTTTTCTTCATGTTATGTGCTTGAGAAAACGTCCTTTTATACCCTATTTGCAGGAGGACAATACTAGAATGTACCCTACTAATATGATAATACTCTTATCATAATGACTATACAAAGTTATGTTTTTGCACTAAGTGTACTAGAAAATGTCAAGTCATTGTTTTGCCCCAGAATTTCATGGGTTAATTGTAGTGTACAGTCTAAAGCAGCATTGATAAAGTAGCCTAGGAGAAACTGTAGGGGTCAAATGTTATTAAGTGTACAGTCAGCAAGAAAGAGAGGGCAAGGCAAGAACTACACAGCATAGTTTTCCATTGGGGTTTTTGGGGATTTAGTTTTTGAATCCGATAAAATCGGCGGTCTTGTGCGCATAGACAGCAATAAAAAATCTGCGCTGTATTTTTATGAAGCCAGTTTTTTTTCTGGTTGGTATTGCAATTGTGGTGTTCCCCTATTTTCAATTGTATGGGGCCCGACAACAAATCCGAAAACCGACTGTGGCTCTTGCGCATATCCCCAAAAACCATGGCCCTTTTTAGCAATGTCCCAAAAAGCTGTGGGTTTTTTTATGCCATTTTGTCATTTGCTGTGTAGACCTAGCCTTATAGCTCCAGAACAGACAGAGTTTCAGCACATCGAAAAAGTTGTTTTAGTTCTTTTCAACCCTGAAGGAGGAGTCCCGGGTTTTATGCTAGTTAGAACCTGGATCCAGGCTGCCTTACTCTACCTGGGTAAATACCAGCAGCTACAGCACCACTTCTAGCAACCAGTCAGTATTGAAGCTACAGCATGTATGGGACTTGTGAGTATATGTCATGGGGTGAAGAATGCAGATAATCCTCATACTTGAATTGTAGAAGCTCTTGAAGTCGTAATAAATCACTTATTCTCTAGGCTACCTTAAAGTATTTGTTCAGAGCCCACCCTGGTTGCAATTGTGCCCCCACCCTGTCAGCTGTAATGGAAGAAGTTTTACTTTGCTGTTTGTTAACTTGATACTGTCCAGTAAAGCCTGCCATGCTTCATCCAAAACCTGTCTGTGTCCTGATCTTCTCTGCACTATGACAGTAGAATATCGATCTTTGCAGACGATACTAAGCTCTGTAAAGTAATCAACACAATAGAGGATAATGTGTTATTACAAAGGGATCTGGATAAGTTGGAGGCATGGGCAGAGAAGTGGCAGATGAGGTTTAATACAGATAAATGCAAGGTTATGCACATGGGAAAGAAAAATCCATTAAATGACTACATGTTAAATGGAAAAAGGCTGGGTAAAAGTGACATGGAAAAGGACTTGGGAATCCTGGTGGACAGTAAACTTAATTGTAGCAGCCAGAGTCAGGCAGCAGCTGCCAAGGCAAATAGGATCATGGGGTGTATTAAAAGGGGCATAAATGCACATGATGAGAACATTATTCTCACATTATACGTCACTGGTTAGACCACACATGGAATATTGTGTACAGTTTTTGGCACCAGTGCACTGGAAAGATATTGTAGAGCTTGAACAGGTACAAAGGTGGGCAACAAAAATAATAAAAGGACTGGGTAGACTACAATACCCAGAAAGATTAGCAAGATTAGGGTTATTTAGTTTAGAGAAATGACGGCTTCGCGGGGACATAATAAATATGTTTAAATACGTTAAAGGTCAATATAGTGATCTCTCCCAAGATTTATTTATACCTAGGATAGTATCTAGAACAAGGGGGCATCCTCTACGTCTTGAGGAACGAAAGTTTCTACATAAACATAGACAGGGATTCTTTACTGTTAGAGCAGTGAGACTATGGAATTCTCTGCCAGAGGAAATTGTCATGGTGAATTCAATAAGAGAGTTCAAAAAGGGTTTGGATGCTTTTCTGGAGCGTAATAATATAACAAGTTATAGTGACTAGGATTCTGGAGAGGGGTCATTGATCCAGGGATTTTTCTGCTTGCCAGATTGGAGTCGGGAAGGAATTTTTCCCTAAAATGAGGACAATTGGCTTCTACCTCATTGTTTTTTTTTTCCTTCCTCTGGATCAACACCTTAGCACAACAGGCTGAACTGGATGGACGTCTTGTCTTTTTTCGGCCTTACAAACTATGAAACTATCAAGGGCACCCCAAAAACACCATCAGGACCAAGAGATCATTGTGCCAGGGTGTGCCCCAGGAAGACAACTATCATCATACCATCAGGTGCACCCCATCACCACTGTACCAACCTCAGGGGAGTACTGGAAAATCGGTTGATAAAGAGGCCACAGTGACTTATCAGACAAGTACTTCCATCTTCTCCTCTGACACCCCTCCGGTGATTCAGTTAAAGCAGTGAGTGGAGCTCACTCACCTCAGAATAAGTTAGTAAATTATATAACCAACATAAGAAGAGCCTTCTGCTTTACAGCTGCGGGAACATAGGGTTAGCACCTAAATTCCACAAATGGTGAAAATCTAACCTGTTTGGACCAGAGTTCATACAGGAAGTCAAGGGAAGGCAGTGGACTCGCTAATTATTTTCTGACCTGAAGAGAATCCAGTATAAGAAGCCCTTTCAATCAGAGGATAAGTCTTTGGCTTGGACTGGAGAGTATGGTCAGGGACAGTCAATAAGAGCAGATAAGGCTGGGTTCACGCTGAGCTTGTGGTCCCCTAAAAAAGGTATTCTAACAGATCATGTGACTTATCCGTAGGGAACAACAGTTCAGTCGCAGTCACTTTTTGGATTACTGCTTGCCAAAAGTAAACGCTTTCTGTGCCGGACAAAGTAGTGCGGTTAACTTGGGTTTAGAGCACGTGTTGCGGGCAAGATAAATATCAGTGGCCAATCCAGACCAGAAATGCTGGTTAAGCCACATATCTTTGGTTATGAAACTGGACAGGTCAGTAAGCCCAATCTTAAACATGAAACAAACTATTTAACAGAAAATATTTTAGCTAAAAAAACAAAGCAGACCTTGAGAAACACTTCATTCAACACAGGGAAGTCGCTGCCACTTTCTTACCCTACAGTAAGTTTCTTCCTACATAACTTTATTTGTTGTGGCGTAATTCACACTGATATGCAGAGCCTTTACAGACTGATCATTTCCATATGCAATTCGGTTTCCATCACATCTAGGGTGTTACCCTTAGCAATGCGAGACATTTCACTTTCGTCCTCATTGTCTTAGGCCATGTAGGCCACACTTACTGTAGCTCAACATCAGCCCTTATTGCTTGCTCACCTCAGTCAGACCATGGCCACTTTTACTATTTAAACTCAGTTTTCAATAAACCATCTCAGGTGCATCTGATACATGCACTCACATGACTTCCACTGGCTGTAACAGGTATTTGACCTGTGTCCACCTTCCCAGAGGGTTTACTCTTCATTCTGGTTTGGATATAGCATGATTTCTCCACATGACTCCCAAAAAACAGAATAAAAGGAGATCAAAAAGTCATGCCCCCCCAAAAAAATGATACCGAACCTGTCAAGTCAACCTGCAAAAAACAAGCCCCTACACTACTTTCTACACAGACAAAAAATAAAGACTCCCAGACTTTGGTGATGCAAAAAAAAAGTGTTTTTGGGGTTTTTTTTAGTTTAAAAGTGTTTCTGTTACCTAACCCCTTAAGGACACAGCCAGTTTTGACCTTACTGACGTGTCACTTAGTAGAAATTTACGGCCATATGTATGAAAGTGTATAGGTATAAAATTCACTTTGTTGCCCATAGGAATCAATCAGAGCGTCCCTTTCATTTGTCCAGAGCACTATCTAAAATTAAAGGGGCACTCTGGTTGCTATGGGCAACAAAGTGAGTTTTAGAGATATAAAGTTTTCATACATTTGGCGCTTAAGTAGTAATTTTTCACATTTTGAAGAAAATTTGCAACATTTATATTTTTAAAGACCAGTCCACTTCTGACATGGTTTTGAGAGACCTAAATGTTAGATACCCCCATAAATAACTCCATGTAAGAAACTGCACCCGTCAAAGTATTCAAAACAGTATTTAGTATTTATCAACTCACTAGGTGTTTCACAGAAATTAAAGCAAAGACAGGGTGAAATTTCAAAATTTTACTTTTTTTTGCAGATTTTAAATTTTTAGCTATAATTCCCAGGAACACGGTAGATGTGACCAGGGAAACGCAACTTAATATCGATTGCCCCAATTCTCAGGATAGGAGGAGCACCTATTGAACTTTTGGGTCTTATTTTTATTACGATTTTCTTTAGGCACCATTACAGGTTCGTGGGCACCCTAAGGTGCCAAAACTTTATAAACACCCCTAAAAAAAACCCATATTGGAAAGTACACCCCTTAATATATCCAGGGGTATAGTAAGTATATCGACCCCACAGGTCTTTCACAAAATTTTTTTAGCGTTGGGGGCCATTTACACAGCACAAATTAAATACCGGTTGGGAAATTCCGACCGGTATTTAGTCTGTTTTTGGCACGAAGAGGCACAGCTGTTCTCCGTGGTTTGCGGATTCAAGCCGTCCCCCTTTGCACCCACGTGTTCATGTTCCACCCAAAAGCCGAGCGGATGAATGAACATGTTCTTTGTTTCTCGGACCACCAGCGGTCTAAGAAACTGTCCGGCAGAAAATCCGTGCAGTGGGTTAATGTTGATGTAAAAGGTTGACAGCCGGTTTACAGACGGCTTTCAAAACCAAAAACCGTCTGTAACTCCGGCTGAAAACCTTTGCCATGGGGACACGCCCTTAGGCTGTGAAAATGAAGCATTTGTTTTCTTACAAAAATCTGCAATTTTAGCTTAAAATGTCATTTTTATGAAAAATCCTGGAAAAAAAATTGTTACGCAATTTCTATGTGTGGGTGTAAACTGCTGTTTGGGTGCATGGCAGGGCATACAAGTGAGGGAGCGCTATTTGGCTTTTGGAATGCAGATTTTGGTGGGTGCCATGTCGCATTTGCAAAGCCCCTAGAGTCCCAAAAGATGTGAAACCTTCCAGAAGTCACCACATTTTGGATTCAACACCTTTCATGGATCTCATCTAGGGGTGCGTTGTGCATTTTGGGCGAACAGGCGTTCCATAGTTTTTTTTAGCAATGGTCCATGAAAATGAGGGGAAAACGCATTTCTGCCATTGTTTTTTGGGCATCATTTTTATAGCGTTCGCTGTACAGGATAAATGACAGGATAACTTTACTATGAGGATCGGTACAATTAGGCTAGGTCTATATGACATTGGACAAAAAAACTCACTGAAGACCAGATCCTAAAAATGTTCATAAAACTGAGTTTTTTGTCCACTGCCTGTCAAAAAGCAACTGTTCTTTGAACTTTTTTTAATGCTTTTTTTGCAGAAATGCACACCATTATAATTGCTGTGGATTTCTGCAAACAAAGCACCAAAAAACGTCCATCCATAGATTCCAATAGTAAATTCTGCCCTGCTATGTTGTTTTTTGCAACATGTTGCAAAAAACGACCAGCAGCAGCAACGAGCAGAAAAAAAACGTTCTCCGGAGACTACAGAACATTAAAGTCTGTGGGACCTGTTCTTAGTCGTTTTTTCAGCAGTTTTAGAAAACGAAAAAAGCTGAAAAAAACAACTGAAAATGTGTGCAGTGGAGACATAACCTTACAATGATATAAATTTTATGTAGTTTTTTATGTTTTATTACTTTTACACAATAGAAATGCGTTTATAAAAAACTGCGTTTTTATGTCTTCAAAGTCTGATAGCCATAACTTTTTGTTTTTCTGTATATGGAGCTGATTAAGGACTTCTTTTTTGCAGGATGAATTGATGTTTTTATTGGTATGATTATCATACGATGTTTTGATCACTTTTTTTTCCAGTGTATGTGCTGCGAAATAAATGAAAATCACAATTTTTTTTACAGTGTTCACCGTGCAGGTTACATGTCATGACAGATTTATATGGTAGGTAGTTACGCACACGCCAATACAAAATGTCACAATGGCATTAGGAATGCAATATGGCTCCTCTGCTCACCGCGTAGAGTTAGTGTGACCTACGCCGGGGGGGGGGGAGCAGAAGCTAGGATGGACAGACTCGACAGGAACAGCATGTGGCAGACATAGGTCAAACAGGTTAGGCTTAGTTGTAATCTTATTAAGACCCCGATAGTTGATGCAAGGACCCATCTTTCTTCTCGACAAAAAGATTCCTGCTCTCACATGTGGGGATGACTTGCAGATAAAGCCCTTTTTTAGGTTCTTCTTGACATATGCTGACATAGCTTCAGTTTCAGGCCAGGATAGAGGATATACTGTACCCCGTGGAGGAGTGGAACCAGGCTGAAGTTCCGATGAGGAGGGAGGAACTCTACCTGTTTTTTGCAGAAGACATCCGCAAATTCCCGATAGTGGGCGGGAAGAGTAGGGAGAGCAGGAACAGCAGGCTGAAGAGTCAAGATACTCACTAGACGCAGAAGCGTGGGACCGAGATGCAGGAATAGTGAGACAGGTTGCCCTAGTGTGTAACTATGCTAGTTCTCCAGTTGATGTTAGGACTGTGATCGCATAACCAAGGGAGCCCAAGAAGAAGAGTGATAATTGAGCACGGTAGTATGAGGAAGGAGATTTTCTCCTGATATAATACTCCGACGCGCAGTAAAGGGTTGCATGCGGCACCGGGTGGTACAAGAGAGGACCTCCCCATTCACAGATGAGATGGAGAGGGGTTTAACCAAGGGAACCAGGGGCAGATGGTACTTGACCACAATAGTGGGATGGATAAAGTTGCCCGCTGAACCCGGGTGCATGAAGGTAGCAACTTGAAGACAGGAACCGGAGGAAAGGACTAGGCTGACCAACATGGTCAATAGTAGGGAGCAAAGTTCCGTGCCCAGGTTCACCTCTCCCATGAAGCCTAGGCTCTGGAGTTTCCCAGACAGATCGGGCAGTCCCTACGCAGGTGATCTTGGATACCACAATAAAGGCAAAGACCTTGGTTTCATCTGCGAGCCTTTTCCTACTCTGACAGGTAGGCTCTATTTACTTGCATGGGCTGTTCCTGATTATGAGAAGGAACAGGTTGAAGAGGTCACTGAAAGACGGTGCCAGACGAGGACTCATGTGGGAACGAATCCCCCACCCCTCCCCCGTTATAGCCGAACCTCCTGTTGACATTCAGAGAAGCGGAAATCGATGCGGGTGGCCAATGTGATGAGGCCATCCAGACTGGTGGGGCAGATCACGCCCTGCTAATTCACCTTTGATATGACCAGTCAACCCCTCCCAGAAGGTTGTGACCATGGCCTTGTGTTCCAGGATAATTCAGAGGACAGGGCCGGAAATGTATGGCAGACTGTCCCACTGATGAGTCTTCCTGTCAGAGTCATAGGAGATATGTCCCGGTTCTTCAAACACCTTGCTCCCAAGGTGCCGTCAGCGGATCTCCACATTCCCACAGGGGAGTAATCTAGGCCAGTGCTTCGGCAGAAAGCAGAGAAATGATAAAGGCTACTTTTGCCCGGTTAGTGGCAAACTGGTGGGCTAGGACCTCGAATTGGATCGTGCATTGGTTCAGGAAACCTCTGCAGGCCTTGGGATCCCCATAGTAGTGAGGAGGCAGTCTCAGGTGCAGGGAGGAACTCCTTGACATTGCAGGAACTGGAACGGAGACTGGTGTGGGAACCTTGACAATATGTGCTTCTGGGAGATGGGCTGCTAGGTTCTGAAGCATCATGAACAGTTGCTCTTGACGGGCTCCATGGCGCGTGGTCTCAGTCACGAGTCTCTATATCTGGCAGTGGTTGATCGATAGGATCCATGGCCCGGTTGTACTGTCACGATGGCACTACAATAAAGTGACACATGTCAGATTTGAAAGCTGGGGCTCCATCTTTTGGTCCAAAACTGGTTGTGTCCTTAGGGTAAGTTCATACGGCGTACTGCAGCGCATACTTGCACAATATGCGAGTGTTTTTAGAAGTAAAACACTTTGGCCCAGCCCCCATTCATTTTCCGCCACGGGAAGAAGTCACATGGCACTTCTTTCACCCGTTGCATAATATGCGTCGGGTAAAATGGCAGGTAATCATAGCTCTCAATGAATAGTGCAGCACAATTACACACCAAAATAAGCCCCACAGTCACATAGTGCATTTTTGGTACAATTTTTTTTTTTTTTTTTTTTTGCAGAAATGCTCAGCATTTAATGCCCACCTAAATGCACTGCAATTAAACAGCCTTGACAGATGAAAACAGAAATTTACATACACTATATAAAAATACACTTAAGCATTTTTTTCTCACTATCTGACATGAAATCAGAATAAACCTTACCCGTTTTAGGTCAGTTAGGAAACAAAATTATTTCTATTTGCCAAATGCCAGAATAATGAGAGAGATAATTTTTTAAGGCATTTTTATTACTTTCTGCAAAGTCAAAAGTTTACATACACTAGGATTACTATGCCTTTAAACAATTTGGGACAGCCCATATGATGATGTCATGTCTTTGGAGCTTCTGAGGTTTATTGGCAACATCGGAGTTAATTAGAGACACAGCTGATGATGCTTTTCGATGCACACCAGAAACACACTGCTTCTATGTCTAACATCATGGGAAAGTCTAATGAAATCAGCCAAGATATCAGGAAAAACATTGTAGACTTGCACAAGTCTGGATCATCCTTGGGTGCAATTTCCAGATACCTGAAGGTGCCTAGTTCATCTGTACAAACAATTATATGCAAGTACAAACAAGATGGGAACGTCCAGCCATTATACTGCTCAGAAAGGAGAAGGGTTATGTGTCTCAGAGATGAATGTGTTTTGATCTGACATATGCATATCAACCCAAGAACAAAAGGAAAAGACCTTGTGAAGATGCTGGCAGAAGCTGGTAA
Organism: Phyllomedusa bahiana; assembly: GCA_025379985.1. Lineage (NCBI taxonomy): Eukaryota > Metazoa > Chordata > Amphibia > Anura > Hylidae > Phyllomedusa > Phyllomedusa bahiana. Next base: position 24,321 of record JAODAL010025448.1, on the reverse strand, counting down.
AATTGTGTCATTATCCACAGTGAAATGAGTACTGTAACAACATGGGCTGAAAGACCACTCTGCCAAAAAGAAGCCATTACTCCAAAAGGAACATATAAAAGCCTGATTAATGTTTGCAAATGCACACAGAAACAAAGACCTACACAGGGGTGGCAGCATCATGTTGTGGGGTTGCTTTGCTGCAGAAGGGACTGTTGCACTTCACAAAATAGATAGCATCATGCAGAAAGAAGATTATATGGCAATACTGAAGCAACATCTGAAGTCATCAGCCAGAAAGTTAAATCTTGGTCGTAAATGGGTCTTCCAAATGGACAATAAAAAACAAAACGTAATAAGGCTTTGCACATCTAAAATATACTTTGAAAAACGCAAGCATAGGTAAACACTGAAAAGGCAATAGCATACATCTAACACAAATATCAGTGGCACACTAAGAACTAAGTGAAACATCAAGGTATATAGGAATATTGGAAATGCATTACTGCTAAGGAAAATATGAAAAACCTGGGACTCCTAGTTTACAGTATTTGATCAAAGATTGTATTAAGCTCACCTCCCAAAACGTCAAGGGGATCCCAGAGCAGGTGAGTCCCTACACTGAACATGTTACCTCACTAGGAGTCAATCAGAATGCAACTTCTCCAGGTGATGTAGGAACTTGCAATTGGATTATCCTAGTGAGGTAACATGTTCAGTGTAGGGACTCACCTGCTCTGGGATCCCCTTGATGTTTTGGGAGGTGAGCTTAATACAATCTTTGATCAAATACTGTAAACTAAGAGTCCCAGGTTTTTCATATTTTCCTTAGCAGTAATGCATTTCCAATATTCCTATATACCTTGATGTTTCACTTAGTTCTTAGTGTGCCACTGATATTTGTGTTAGATGTATTCCAAATGGACAATGACCCGAAGCATACTGCCAAACTGGTTACAAAGTGGCTTAAGGATAACCAAGTCAATGTTTTGGAGTGGCCATCACAAAGCCCTGATCTCAATCCTACTAAAAACTTATGGGCAAAGCTGCAAAGGCAGGTGCAAGCAATGCGACCTACAAACACGGCTCAGTTACAACAATTCTGTCAAGAGGAATGGGCCAAAATTCCTACTAACTATTGTGAGAAGCTTGTGGAAAGATATCCAAAACATTTGACCCAAGTCATACAGTTTAAAGAGGACCTATCACCAATGAAGGAACCATCTTGAAAACAGCTGTAGGGAGTAGCCATCTTGTGGTTGGCAGTTTAACAGGCTATGCCCTCTGATTCCAAGCTTGTATGTGCTAGAATTCCAAGCTTCTGTGCACTGCAATACTAGGTGTGAGAGCCTTATATCAGCAGTGGGATCAGTGGCTCCACAGTACAATTAAATTATAGTTCATCCAATAGGGCACAGCAGTCAGCTTAGTGCAAGGTTTTAAAAGTTATTTGTACCAGGTAAGTATAAGGTGTGTACATAATACCATATAATTTTTGGTACCATTCTGGGGTACATGTGAAATTTTGATCACTTCAATTACATTTATTGGGTGGCAAGATAAAAAAAAGCTAGCAATGTCTTTTTACGCCCTTCTTGGCATACAGTGCTAATTACATATTGACTTTGTTCTGTGGGTTGATACATTTACAATGATATATAATTTATACTGTTTTTTAGGTTTTACTGATATTACATAACTTGAAAAAAAACCCACACACATACTTGTTATGTTGCCATATTTTGAGAGCCTTATCTTTTTATTTTTTTGTCAATTGAGATGTTTGGAAACGTATTTTTTGGGATGAGGTGTAGTTTTTGCTTGTATAATTTTTGGGTGAATACAGCTTCCATTTTGTTTTTTTTGAGTCAGAATGAATGAATAATGTGAAAGATGTGAAAGAAAAAAATCACATTTTTATGTTACAAAATTTAAGAGCCATAACATCTTTATTTTTCTGTCAGTGGAGCTGTGTTAGGGTTCTTTTCACATGGAGCGTTTTTTGTGCAGAAAGGCACAGTAATTAATGCTGTAGATTTCTACAAAAACAAATAAAAACTCACAAAAAACACTGTGTGATAGCCTCTTTTGGGCTTATTTTTTATGTGAGAAGTTAATATTTTCATTAGAACTGGATACACTTCTAGATGTATTAATATAACAAGTTATAGTGACTAGGATTCTGGAGAAGGGGCATTGATCCGGGGATTTATTCTGATTGCCAGATTGGAGTCAGGAAGGAATTTTTTCCCTAAAATGAGGACCATCGATTTCTACCTCATGGGGGTTTTTGCCTTCCTCTGGGTCAACACTTTAACAAAATAGGCTGAACTGGATGGATGTCTGTCTTCTCTTGGCTTTAAAAAATATGTGCACACAGCACAGCAGGTTAGTGGTTTATGCTGCAGATTTGCGCAAAAACCCTGATCGGTCTTCAGATTTGCCATCGGCCCACACAATTGTACAGGAATCCTCCAGAATCCTCCAGAATCCTGCGGAATATACAACATGTTGCATATTCCACCAGATTAAAAAAAATCTGTGCTGTATAAACTACAGCATGGGTTTTTCATTGCAGTCTATGCAGCACAAGGTACCATCGGATTTTCAGCAGATTCAAAATACTGAAACCAACGAAAATTTGACGGTATTCCTGTGCTATGTAGATATAGCCTAAGTGCCAGCATGACTATCCGATGTGTCCTATTGAAATAATATTTATAGCGTGTCTACTACTACCCTTCTGTAACTTCATTTATCAGCTGTGCAGCTGTAGAGGAGGCATATCAAAAGTTCACTTTGTAGGGACATACACTGCACATACATATCATCCCAACAAATTTTGATAGTAACTACATTACTGACACATGAACACTCAGTAAACATAGGTACATCTACCATGTAGATGTAGCATACAAATACAAATGTATTTCCTAGAGGTATACATGCTCACTACCTAAAAGGCATAAACACACGTAGAAACTCAGTATTTAACTCCATATATACATATGCACACGTACATACAATGATTACGCTATTGTAATGTAATTAAAATGCATACATTACATAATTTGGATATATATATATATCTATATATACACAGTGGTGGCCAAAAGTATTGGCACCCCTGCAATTCTGTCAGATAATACTCAGTTTCTTCCTGAAAATGATTGCAATCACAAATTCTTTGCTATTAATATATTCATTTATTTTGCTTGCAATGAAAAAACACAAAACAGAATGAGACAAAAATCAAATTATGGATCATTTCACCCAAAACTTCAAAAATGGGCCGGACAAAAGTATTGGCACCCTCAGCCTAATACTTGGTAGCTCAACCTCTAGCCAAAATAACTGCGAACAACCGCTTCCGGTAACCATCAATGACGTTCTTACAATGCTCTGCTGGAATTTTAGACCATTCTTCTTTGGCAAACTGCTCCAGGTCGCTGAGATTTGAAGGGCGCCTTCTCCAAACTGCCATTTTGAGATCTCTCCCCAAGTGTTCTATGGGATTCAGGTCTGGACTCATTGCTGGCCACTTTAGAAGTCTCCAGTACTTTCTCTCAAACCATTTTCTAGTGCTTTTTGAAGTGTGTTTTGAGTCATTGTCCTGCTGGAAGACCCATGACCTCTGAGGGAGACCCAGCTTTCTCACACTGGGCCCGACATTATGCTGCAAAATTTGTTGGTAGTCTTCAGACTTCATAATGCATGCACATGGTCAAGCAGTCCAGTGTCAGAGGCCCAGCAAGCAACCCCAAAAACATCAGGAACCTCCGCCATGTTTGACTGTAGGGACTGTGTTCTTTTCTTTGAATGCCTCTTTTTTTTTTCCTGTAAACTCTATGTTGATGCCTTTTCCCAAAAAGCTCTACTTTTGTCTCATCTGACCAGAGAACATTCTTCCAAAACATTTTAGGCTTCCTCAGGTAAGTTTTGGCAAACTCCAGCCTGGCTTTTTTATGTCTCGGGGTAAGAAGTGGGGTCTTCCTGGGTATCCTACCGTACAGTCCCTTTTCATTCAGACGCCAACGGATAGTACAGGTCGACACTGTTGTACCCTCGGACTGCAGGGCAGCTTGAACTTGTTTGGATGTTAGTCGAGGTTCTTTATCCACCATCCGTACAATCTTGCGTTGAAATCTCTTGTCTATTTTTCTTTTGCGTCCACATCTAGGGAGGTTAGCCGCAGTGCCAGGGGCTTCACATCTAGGGAGGTTAGCCACAGTGCCAGGGGCTTTACATCAAGCAGTTTCCCCATGTATTATACTGTGGTTTTTTGCATGCTGGTGTGAACTGATACCTAGAGCATTTGCTCATTAATTAACGGCACCTGCTATCTTTTCCCATGCAGCAAGAGGGCCAGAGTCGCCTGCTGCTGGGATCCAGTGTATCTACAAGCCTTGAAGCTGTAAGTGTAGCCTTGTGATTTTTTGGTGATTCATGTCCCATTTTTCTGTGGTTTTGTTTTTTTTAATAGTGTAGGGACTCGCAAGACATGAGGAGCCTTGTCGTTGGCTTGCGAGCTTGCGTTCTGTAGCTACTGTAACAACTAATACCTCATATTTTCATATTTTAATATTTTTCCCAGCATGTTATCTTTTTGCCCTAAAATACTGGGGAACTTAGGGTACAAGTATTTTGTGCAGTGTACCTTCTAAGTGCTGGGCAGCTTGCCCACATTTTTTGTGGGAAATATAAGCTGTTACTCAGCATGGTATAACTGTACAGATGGCGTTACCCTCTGTATCGCTTTATCCATATGCAATTCTCATCGGTATTGTTGCATTTTTAAGCAGTTTCCCCATGTATTATACTGTGGTTTTTTGCATGCTGGTGTGAACTGATACTTAGAGCATTTGCTCATTAATTAACGGCACCTGCTATCTTTTCCCATGCAGCAAGAGGGCCAGAGTCGCCTGCTGCTGGGATCCAGTGTATCTACAAGCCTTGAAGCTGTAAGTGTAGCCTTGTGATTTTTTGGTGATTCATGTCCCATTTTTCTGTGGTTTTGTTTTTTTAATAGTGTAGGGACTCGCAAGACATGAGGAGCCTTGTCGTTGGCTTGCGAGCTTGCGTTCTGTAGCTACTGTAACAACTAATACCTCATATTTTCATATTTTAATATTTTTCCCAGCATGTTATCTTTTTGCCCTAAAATACTGGGGAACTTAGGGTACAAGTATTTTGTGCAGTGTACCTTCTAAGTGCTGGGCAGCTTGCCCACATTTTTTGTGGGAAATATAAGCTGTTACTCAGCATGGTATAACTGTACAGATGGCGTTACCCTCTGTATCGCTTTATCCATATGCAATTCTCATCGGTATTGTTGCATTTTTAAGCAGTTTCCCCATGTATTATACTGTGGTTTTTTGCATGCTGGTGTGAACTGATACCTAGAGCATTTGCTCATTAATTAACGGCACCTGCTATCTTTTCCCATGCAGCAAGAGGGCCAGAGTCGCCTGCTGCTGGGATCCAGTGTATCTACAAGCCTTGAAGCTGTAAGTGTAGCCTTGTGATTTTTTGAGGTTAGCCACAGTGCCATGGGCTTTACACTTCTGGATGACACTGCGCACAGTACACACAAGAACATTCAGGTCTTTGGAGATGGACTTGTAGCCTTGAGATTGCTCAGGCTTCCTCACAATTTGGATTCTCAAGTCCTCAGACAGTTCTTTGGTCTTCTTTCTTTTCTCCATGCTCAATGTGGTCCACACAAGGACACAGGACAGAGGTTGAGTCAACTTTAATCCATGTCAACTGGCTGCAAGTGTGATTTAGTTATTGCCAACACCTGTTAGGTGCCACAGGTACGTTACAGGTGCTGTTAATTACACAAATTAGAGAAGCATCACATGATTTTTCAAACAGTGCCAATACTTTTGTCCACCCCCTTTTTTATGATTGGTGAGGAATTATATCAAATATCGATTTATGAAAATTCTTTTGGTGGTGTTACATTGAAGACAAATTAAATGAAGATAATACCAAAGAATTTGTGATTGCAATCATTATATGGAAGAAACTGAGTATTATCTGACAGAATTGCAGGGGTGCCAATATTTTTGGCCACCACTGTATATATACACACACAGAATGAAAACGCACAATTTTACACACATACACACACACATATATAAATGCACACAATTTTGCATATGTTTACACTAATTACATAATTTGACGTATATAAATGTAATACTAATACTGTAGCACTTAATGTACTATATACAGTACAAAAAATCTATATACTACACAAATAGATCATTTTTCATAGTACATAGTCACATTAGTTATGACATACTGACACTATTGGCTATTACCTTTTCTGTGCAAAGAACACCAATAGAAGGGAGAACCTGGCAAGTAGTAGGTCATTTTACTTCTTGGAACCAACCACTGTTTGTAGGCATAGTCAGGGATCGTGCTGACAGGCTGTGAAGAGTTAATTTCTGCTGCACACCAAGGTCCCGTCCTGTGACTTGTATCTAATTTACGATCAGAGGTCAGCAGAGTGTGTGCTCTAACTGACTTCTGATAGTTGTAAAACAAGAGCTCACACAAGTTAGGATCGTACAGGGCAGCAGTGTTATCCCTTGCTGCAAGCCCCCTGTGACAACTAATGCTGCTGCCCGACTTCCCCGTACATATTATAGTTCTGTGAACATTATACAGTACTTCTGCATCATGTATAAAACAGGAGGATCACATACAGTGCCTGTATAATAGCCCCCTGGACAGCTGAGGCCCAGGTAGTCCCTGCTACATACCATCAGCTGTGCGGTGCCGAGCTTCACTGAATGGACACAGTGCTTAGCGCTGCTAAGAATTGTAGGCTCTCCCTTATCTGTGGAGCCTGCTTTATTTGAACTCTCAGGATAACGCAAACTCCCATGATGCATAGCAAAGTGACGTCATCAAAGCAGAGGATGCCGGACGGACGTTATCTGTGAGAGCCTGGTGCCGACTTCGAGCTGAAGTCGGCTCATTAGCATATGTATCACAAGACCCAAAGAGGTGTTTTTCTCAGGTTAGGTTGCCCTTTGTTAATGACTTATTTTTGAAATAGTGTATTTTTTTATATTTGTTTTTAAAAACATATGTAAAAAATTTGGTGATAGGTACTCTTTAAGGGCAATGCTACCAAATACTAATGAAATGAATGCAAACTTTTGACTTTGCAGAAAGTAATAAAAATGTTTTAAATAATTCTGGCATTTGGCAAATATAAATAATTTTGGTTCCTAATTGACCTAAAACGGGTAAGGTTTATTCTGATTTCATGTCAGATAGTGAGAAAAACATGCATATGTTTCTTTCTATATAGTGAATGTAAACTTCTGGTTTCAACTGTATAACCAGCAAGCTTCTTTCAGTTATCTAAATAGTTTTGAAAGGCGTTTCAAGTGAGTAATCAATTAATGTGTTTTAAGTCTTGCAGATTACAAAAATAGTAATTGATTACTTAGTTTCCAAACATTTTAATTAACTGAAAGAAGCTTGCACACACCTCACTAGTGTTTGAGGACATTCTCACTAGGTCACATACCTCACTAGTGTTTGAGGACATTCTCACTAGGGCACATACCTCACTAGTGTTTGAGGACATTCTCACTAGGGCACATACCTCACTAGTGTTTGAGGACATTCTCACTAGGGCACATACCTCACTAGTGTTTGAGGACATTCTCACTAGGGCACATACCTCACTAGTGTTTGAGGCACATTCTCACCCCTTGGCACAACATCACTGTGTGTTGAGGACATTTCACTAGGCAAAACCTCACTATGTTTGGGGACATTTCACTAGGGCACATACTCACTAGTGTTGAGGGCATTCTCACTAGGGCACATACCTCATAGTGTTTGAGGCATTTCACTAGGGCACATACCTCACTAGTGTTTGAGGACATTCTCACTAGGGCACATACCTCACTAGTGTTTGAGGACACAATTAGCAGCGCACACCTCTCTTGCTCTACTAAGCAATTCACTGTCTGCTATGACACTTTGTGCAAACCGACCAGACATGTAAAGTCGACAAAGGGAGTGGGGCATCTAGTTAACATCTCTGGTGTTTGGTATTTCTTTACATCCAGCCCAGCACTCGGGGTTGTTATCAACACACATCACATATAATACTCTTGTCATTATCAACCCTGACCTCCAGGGGCATATGATAGTGAAATCCTGCTATTGCTTTGCCTGTAGTTTCTTTTTAAACTAGTTCATACTCTGCAGTCACTTAAAGGGGTGCTCCGGGCCCTAACGTTGCTCGTTTGTCTTCGGGGCATGAGTGAAAATAGAAGCTGAGACTCATACTTACCTCCCGGACGCTCCTGTTCACTCCCAGCTGCTGACACGTTCTACCAGGAAGTAAGCAGTGAACGTTCATGTGACAGGTTTCGCCAATAACAGGCCACAATGTCACATGTATGTGACCTCTGTGGCCTGTCATTGGCTGAAACTGTCAAGTGAATGTAGTCCATTCAGTGAGGATGAACCTACCGGCAGCCGGGAGTGAACAGGAGAGTCCAGGAGGTAAGTATGAGTCTTGGGGTATGTTCACACAGCTTACTCGCACCGCAATACGCCAGGTGTTTTGGAACAACGCGCTGATCAGTGGTAATCCATAGCTCTCTGTGAGAGTTATGAATTACCGTAATTGCGCCGCATATTAAGCGCAATACACTGCGAAATACGCGGCCAAATATGCGGCATTTTAAGCCGTGTGAACATACCCTAATCTTCTACTTACCCCGACAGACAAACAAGCATTGTTAGGTCCCGGATCACCCCTTTAAACTAACTCTGTGGCACACCTATCATTCTGCTGTTCAGGCTGCGTGACATGGTCATGGATTAATGGCATATCAGACACAGAACACAAGATTAGTGTCATCCTATTACTGCTGTGTGTCATTATCAATAGACATCATTGCATGTAACACATTTTTTAACACCAAGTCCATTTGACTTTATAAATCCGTAATCTACAGTCTCAGTTTTATTAAAATATAGAATGGTGTCATCACTTTCAGAACTGCTCTCCATTTAAGACTGCATCTCCAGCCACTTTTGTCTTCTTGATCAAATGAGACGCAAATTGTGATCCTGGTTCAGGGTTAACAAAAGAGTACACATTAATATCTTTAATATCAGGATACCATGAAAAAAGTTCCCGATACAAAAGCATAGTCTATGTTTTGTTTTGTTTTTTGTTTTTTTAATTCATTAAATTTTTATTAAGGTTTTTCTAGCATTACAAGCATTGAGAGCAAAAAGGAGTAAAACAAAACTCCAATACAGAACATGAAGAACAATAACAAGCCATGTATCATCAATCGGACAGTGTTATGTTTTTGTGTCTGGCACAGAAATTGTGTGCGGTCAGAAAAAGAAGCAAATTTAATCCAATTACCCTACATTTGCTCTGTTATTCTCTTTGGCTTTACCATGGTATACATTGTTACTGTTTCTACTGCTTTATTGATGGAAACAACAAACTGAGTCAAAAAATGACATGTGAATGGCTATTTAGTATTTACAGTGCAAGGTTACACCCCTTATCCACATGTCCTGAAACAGAAGAAAGTCTCTCCCAAAGATCACACTATAAATCAGGGATGTAACAACAGTTACTTCAATCCAAGCAGTTCTACAAGAAGTCTTTAGTTTGACTAAAGCTGTGGGATACTCCTTGGTATCCCCATGATTTCTTAACAGCCCTATACAATGACCTTTGATTTTCCCAGGGTCTACCAGGCTGGCATGCACAAGAGTAACGAAACACTCAGAATCTAGTACAGAACTCGCATTATACTCTCTCACCTATATTTTGCATATTTGCTGTCACATTTCGAAAACAGTCTCAGCAGAACGAACACAACATGCAAATAAACACTTTCCTCTGGCTGTATCACACTCTGTGGGCTCAGTAGTAATCGGACAGTGCCAATATGCCCAGACCAGTGACACCACCAATACTGTATGTGGTTCTTGACACCCTTTTCTGAACTTTACTGTCTTTTTGGAACTTTTCTCAACCATTTGTTTTCCTTCTAAGCTACCTCCCTTTAAACCATTTCCACCCCTCTTGTAAGTGGACCAATCGTAACAGGTAATCTGGGCAATTGGTTATTTTTTGAGATGGAACATCTAAAAGGTGCTTCTTGGAGTGGTTCTCAGTAGCTCTGCCTGTCAACCAGTTTGACCAGCTATTCTGCATCTATACTATCTCCTTGATTGACCTAATGCTGGATGCAAGGCAGTTGGGAATAAATGAAGTTGTCAAACACTACTCTCTCAATGATCTTCACTGGTGTTAATTCCTCTGGCTATAATTATTTCTTTACAAGGTCATGCAAAGTGACACCCAGACAAGCAAGGATTATACTGCTTTGCTTTGAGTAGACCTCACCATTCTAGTGAGTCAGATCCAAATATGCCTGATACGGAAGCTTCCAAGGTCCTCCTAACCTCGCTGTGCATTTTCCAAATTAAAATGAACCCAGAAGTGTATGTGTATATACATCGTTGAAAGAATGAAGAGATATATACAAAATGTTTGTGCAATCTTTCTTGTTTATTAAAAGTTGTGCACAAGTTTTTATAACCCCTGTTTTAAGGAGTTTCAGCTACAAATAAACAGCATATCTTTATTAGACAAACAATATTTAATCAACTCCCCTTTATTATTATTCACTATTATAACAACACTCTCATGAATAATCACTTTATGGTTGGTTGATTTGTCATTTAGAACATGCCCTTAATTATTCTAAAAATTTTTTATTATTATGCATGTCTATATTCTACTGCACATGGCATAAATATTATCAGTGACTTTAGGTCTACATTTCTGACCAAGCTTTGCATTCAGTGCGTGTACGGACTCGCGGAACTGATTGTAACTAAAAACAAGAAGCGTTATCTATATTCTTGAAGTCAGGAAGTCTGAATTTAAAGTAAACTGCATATAGAGAGAGAAAAGTGGGGGAGAAGATTGGTTTGCTATGAGCAGAAAATATGAATTTAAGTTGAGACAGAAGAATTGCTTACAAGATGGAGAATTGTTAGTTTGCATGCTTATTTAAAATTGCAAACTTTGATATAGGGATTTTATATAGATTTGTTTGTGTTTCTAATAAACATACTTTAATATCTAAGCAATAACCTTTACATTATCTTTGTTTTGCTTTACTTATAACTAATTTGCAGCATATCACCTGGTAAATCAGACAGTTATTATTATTAGGCCATGTTCACACGGCTTATTTGGGCGCGGATTGGAGCCGTACTGCGCGCCGGATTTGCGCTGCAGTACGGCTCCAATCCGTCCCAGTTCTCATAGAGAACTATGGATTCCGTCGCTCCTCCCCGCTCAGCAAATCCGCCGCGGGGGGGAGAAAGTGACATGCACATTATCTACGGCGCGTATGCGCCGTAAATAATGCATTGTCTATGGGGCCGGCGAGCTGCTCCCCCGCTGCGCCCTCGCCCCCGTCCCGCCCGTTATTCAAGCTGTAACTGCGGGCGAAATCCGGCCCGCAATTACGGCTTGTATAAGCCGTGTGAACACAGCCTTAAAGTATTTAATTGAGACGGGAAAACAACTTATCTAATCATTGTTTTAAAATATGAAATACTAGGAAAACAGGTTGTTTATTGTTGGAGGTGGCTAAAGAATCTGGGGAACATCTTAATGGATCTAGAAGATTGTGGGAATTAAGTAAAGGAATGTTACAGTAATCATCTCTGTCACCATACATATATAAGCAAATGTGTATTTTCAGTAATTAGAAATTGGAAGAACAAAAACCAACCAATTGGAGAATAGGTTGGCCATAGATCAAAAACAAGTCCCTCTTGTGTCTGTAGGAGATTATGAACAATGTAATTTAAGACTGAAAAATTAAGAAATGTTTATTACATCTATAACTACGTAAAGGTTCAGCATTCTCAAGGACAGAAAACAAATTCCTGAGTCTTCTAAGTCTCAGAAATATGAACATTTAAAACTTATTGAATAATTGAGAAATCACTTAACCCTATATTTTGTCTGACATACACATTCTGTGTATGTCAGTTAAAAAGTGGACAGTCCCTAAAATCTGTAAATGTCCTGCTGGATCCAGAATAGTGGGGTTCTGGGATGAAAATTAGATGAATACTGAGAAGGGATTCCACAAGCAGAAGTTCACCTACTATTAAGCTATTTACACGGCTTATTCGGGCTATTTACGATATTTACGTCCGATAGTAAATACGTGTCACAAGTGTGCCGTTCTGTCAATCATTCCATTCTTACATGGGGAATACGCCTCAATAAGTGAAGGGGATTATTTACGATCTATCTAATACGTAGTAAATTTCGACCAGAACAATTGTAGTCGCAGAAATATTAACCCTATTGAATGACTAGCGTAATTACATTGGAATCATGTAAACTAATTGTCTCATAATTTGTAAGTATTGTCGGACGTATTTGCGGATCAGAATAATGGGAGTTCGGTGAAATTAATGATCTGAAGGATCCACAGTGCAGAAGTGTCAACCTACTATTAGGCTTAGTGGTCAGAGTTAAAAATGCAAGAGTTTAGGACTTGTTTTAAATATAGATATTCATGTGGAAAAGCAAAAAAATTCATAAAAAATATGTTTTACATAAAAATTTAAACAATAGATCTCCCAAAAGGTCAGGAGCTCTCACACAGGCAGCATTGTCCGGCGACTCCTGTCATAACTAAAAGAGATTGCTCCTGACCTGTTGGGAGACCGGACATCAAACACTCTAAGTGATCTTATTATTTGGTTCCCATTTGTGTCTCAAGGAGGGGGTGAGTTTCCACCCTTATTTATAGGAAACGCATCATATCTGAAACATAACTATCTGAAACATCACTATTGTTGCTTCCCAGGAGGGGGTAAGTTACTACCCTTACATACAAGAAGTGCCCTGTCTATGTGGACAAGGGGGACAAATAAGTGTCACAATTAAAGGAGGTATTATTTAGTACTTGTGACCTACACTTTTTAGTTATTTATGTGTTTAAATTCCTTACAATCTCCAAACGGGTCAGATGATGAGAATATTTTTTTCATCTGATGTAAATGTTTTGGTGGATACACTATCTTATCAACTATAGCCTATTTTATCATTGGGATTTTTCTTGATGTTCGTCCGTAGAATATTAGGAGGCGCCTATACTGTGAATTTTTGAGGACTTTTCACTGTACCGCCATATACCCCCGTTATTTTGTCCCCTGAGGAGACCTTATGGTATTTGGCGGAGATTAAAACATGTTGGGAAATAGTTGAATTTCTTGGAGGATATATTATTGACTACTGTCAGTTATAAAAAATATGTCAGGAAAAAAACATGTTAAAAATGGCCTCAAGGCTCACAGCTGTATTTCATGCACATTTTGGTGCATAAACGGAACATTTTACATCATGTTGTTTATCAAAATCTGTATGAAAAATCACATGTGAAGTGTCTCATTGGCTTCAGTGAAAACACACTATTGGTGCATATGATGCATTTTTCTACGCAACCTGTGATGTGTTTCCCAAAGTATAAAAAACAGGAGTACATGTCATTTATCTGTGAACTTTTCAAGAGGAGAACAGAGAAGAAGGTCCTGTGAGGAGCGGAGATTTTGAGAGGGGAGATATCTGGAGATTAAGGAAGAGATGTATGGAGGGGAGATGTTATGGAGAGCTTTATAGGTCATGCTTAGTAACTTCAACTGAATTTTCTAGGCGATGGGAAGCCAGTGAAGGGATTGGCAGAGAGGAGAGGCAGAGGAGTAGCGAGGAGAGAGGTGGATAAGACGGGCAGCAGAGTTGAGGATGGTTTGAACTGGAGCAAGAGTGCTGGATGGGAGACCACAGAGGAGGATGTTGCAGTAGTCTAGGTGAGAGATGAAAAGGCCATTGTGACCTCAGGATGTACAAATGCTCTTTAATGTTTTAACATAAAATCCTCTGGGGTATTATCAGGTAATTTGGGTTTTCCAGCAAGGATAATCCATGATAATCCATTTCTTCAGGCTTGCCTATAACCTTCACTAACTTGTCACTACTTCTCCACAGAATCTCTGCCCCCACCTCCTGTCTCTTTCCCCCTCCTTGTAGATTGTAAGCCTCGCGGGTAGGGTCCTCTCTCCCTTGTTGTGGCAATTGTCATTACCCTTCTAACTGTACTCGTGACTTATGTAATGTATGTAACCCCCTCGAATGTACAGCGCCCTGGAATCAATGGCGCTTTAAAATAAATAATAATAATAATGACATGTGCAATATTAGAGATTTAGAAAGTTTACCTTGACTGTGATATTACATCTTTATGTGTTATTTATTTTCAGATCACAAGAAAAAGCAGTGAAAAAGTCTTTCTAAATTTATGTTTACTACATCTGTTCATGGAAAGCATAATATCTACTGTAGAGTTGAACCTAGCAGGCAGGTATTTCCACTAGATGGCAACATACACACACCAACTTCCACAAGCCATAATTCTTTCATTTTTCTCTTACTATGGTCATATGAGAGCTTGTTTTTCTTTTTACACAAGTTGTAGTTTTCCATGCCATAGTTGGTGCATATCATTTATTGATTATCATGTCTTTATGAGAGGAAATGAAAAAAGTAACAAATTCTACTTTTGTTATTTTCTCCCATTTAGAGTTCAGCCATTACCTTTATTCTGCAGTTAGTACAATTAGGCCTTTTCCCCACGGCATGGGTTTCCACCCGTTTTTTCAGACGGTTTTCGGTTTTGAAAACCGTCTGCAAACTGGGTGAAAACTTTTAACATGGGCCTCTATGGAAAACCCGCGCAGCAGTCCTCACTGCACGGGTTTTTTCGCCCGGCAGTTTTTCAGACTGCGGCGGCGCGAAAAACATAGAACATGTTCATTCTTCCGAATATGAATATGTCTATGTGAAGGGGGAGGGCTTTTCTCTGCTAATTGTGGAGAAAAGCCGTTCCCCTGCAGCCGTGTGCACAGCACGAAAACAGTTCAAATACTGGTCGGATAAACCGACCGTTATTTGTCCTGTGCCGTGGAAATGGCCCCTTATAGCAATAACTAATTTATAAAAAAAAAACATTTTATATTTGTATTGCCATGTTCTGAAATATATTGAATGGAGCTGTATAAGGGTTTTTTATTTGCATTAGAGCTGAAGTTTGCTTTGAAATGCTTTAACAACGTAGATTGTGAAAACAAAGACAACAATACTTTTTCAGCGCTGACATTTACCCTTACGTGGTGTTCACCTGACATATTTGCATGCAAACTTCGGCGCATAATTGCGCCAAGGTGCGCCACGCATATAAGATAAGGTTATTTAAGAAGCACAGCACTCATTTAGTGCTGTGTAAAATCATAGTCGTCATTCAGAGGATCGTTATATCTCTAGTAAGTTATGTTACATCTTCAGTCTGCCAGGAGGCTGAGGTTGGGAATGGTTGCCCGAGTACTGGTGCTAACGATGTGCCACCACAGAGGCAGTTCTGTGAGCTACCACTCACATGAGATCACTTCAATGGAAATTCCCTACACAGTGAAACAAGGTGTTAGGTAATAGCTGTTTCCTGTCTCCTGAGTCCTGTTGGGCCTGTACTGTTAGAAGTCTTCACCCAATAGGAGATCCTTTGCTCCAGTTTAGTGGATCTATATTACAACAGTTGACTTCTTGGAAGGCAGGGGAGTCCATCTAGAGTCATTTATAGTGCAAGGTTCTTGTTTGCCTCTCAAGAGTCTAATGTCCTTCAAGATTAAGGCTCATGCCATGATTAAGGGTCAATGACCTGAAACGCATAGGCTATTTTTTCTACCTCCCGGGACATTTGGAATGGATGTGGGTCTCGTTATGTTTATTTGGTTTTTTAATGTAATAGAATATATTTTTGTTTTTTTACTCCAATACTCCATTGCCCAACTCTTCGCTTAGGAGCTGGTATTTCTAATTTCTCTTTATCTGAATGCCTTCAGGGGTTTGGTCTACCCCCACCACGCCCCGAGCAGAGAATTTCCATCGAGGATACGAAGTGGGTGAGCTGATTTTTTTTCTAATTGTTGTGAGTCTATCTAGAGTCACTTACAGTGCAAGGTTTCTGTTTGCCTCTCTAGAGTCTAATGTCCTTCAAGATGAGAGAGCTCAGAGCAGTTAGGTTGGGCTACAGTATTTCCTTCCATATATGAGAGGAGGATCTATAGATATCTGAACAGACAACACTATAGGTGCAGCATACATAAGCAAGGAGGAACAAGATAATTTTCTCTGATGGAACAGGACCGGTAAATCTTGTCCATGGCAGAGAAGCATCTGGTCAATCTGACCACAGTATAGATCCCAGAAACCTGAATATTGTGGCCGACAGTTTAAGCAGAGGCTTCAAAGTGCCAGACAAGTTGTCACTAAATCAGGAAATTTTCCTGATTGAAATGTGCAGTATGCCCGCAGTGGCAAGGGCGTAGCTACAGGGGGTGCAGCGGTAGCAGTCGCTACCGGGCCCTGCAGCCTGAGGGGGCCCAAAAGCCCTCCTGCCACATAAGAAAACATTAGTATTGCATGTGGTGCATGGTAACTGGGGGCCCCATTTCACTTTTTGCACTAGGGCCCAAGAGCTTGAAGTTACGCCTCTGCGCAGTGGATGTCAACTCAGAACAACACCAAGTGACCTTCTCTTCCCTCTACAGAGAATAACTCTAACTCGTCCTTTAACTGTGGACAAAATGAAAATTTTGTGGATATTTCTTTTAGAATATGTGTCCCTTCGCTGTCTATGTTTCAGAGAGTGCTATGTAAAGCCTAAGAGGATCAAGCCTCCCTCATTGCCATAATTCCATTTTGGCCCAAGAGGGTATGGTTCCTCTGGTTGATAAGGATGCGTTTAGGCCAGTATAGGGCCCTACACCCTCTGTCTAAACCCGGTGTCACATGAAAGCCAGAAGTGCTCCAATCTTTTCAGAATGATTTCAGAAACCTAGAGGTGGATGGTATGTTATTGAAGTTTCAGGGATTGTCTAAAAGATTACCATAATACTGTAAATCAGTCAAGAGGTTGATTTACATATATAATCTACTTGAGACTGAGATCTATAATTCTAGATTATAGTTTTTTGGCGCAAAATGCAACAAAAAATGGCACAGCCCTAATTGGACATGTCGCCCATAGTCTAGGCCTAATGTGACTCCATCCTGTATTTTCTTAAATGTTAGATGTTTTAAGACTGAGGAAAATGTGTTGTTCTCACCAGCTGTAGCCTTGAAGCCTACTCCAAAGTTGTTTACAGGAGTTTTGTCTCACATCTGTCCCAATTATATTTTGTAACTATGCAGTTTCACCTACATAATAATTGGGCATCTGGATTTACCAATGAGATGTAGTTAGTGTTATGACATATGATATACGTATTTCTTTTAAGTTTTAATGAAACATTGGATCTCATCTCAGAAAATAATTCAATATTAGGATATTCTAATAAGTAAGGCCTTTACTTAAATTACCACATAAGTTTGAATTGCTGTGGGCTAATGCAAATCGTCACTGATTATGTAATTTCATGGGACACCCTAGATGTAAATAAACCTGCACTAAGTTCTTCCCCTCAGAGCCATTTTGATTTACTAAACTCTGTGACTCATCATTTGCTCTGCCACAGTAGCCAGCTGGTGTCTCCAAAAGAAGTGGTTGGGGTGGTTAGTATATATCCTACTCTATCAGTGTTCAATAATGAACTCCTGCTCCATAATGAAAGAAAATGTTATGTATTGGTAATACATTGTGAGAACAATTTTACACACAAATCATCAGAAACTGCATTATGTGAACATGTGTAACAACAAATTATATGTAAAAAGTAGTAAAGTAAAAAAATAAGACTATTTAAATGCAGTGTGAAAAAAGATTGAATGTGTAAATGCAGTGTGTTATGTGTTTTAGACACTTCTGGCCACACTAAAAGGGACGTGGCATGCACCAGAATTTTGGCACAATAGAACAAACTAAGTTAATCAATGAATGGTGTAAACTTAGTCTGCACATTGAAAACATGCACCAGATTCATACTCCTGATAAATTTGGTGCATTATATCATTATTGTTGGCTTTCTAATCTAAGAAAATGTAAATACATCCAAACAAAAAAATAGTTGCATAAATTAATCAAACCGTAACTAAAGACATAAAATCAAATACAATATATTGAACATCTGGAGTGGAGGTATGTGGTCCGTGCTAGACCACATACCTCACACAGTGGATCAGGTTCTTAAAAGTGTTACACAGTGGATCAGGTTCTTAAAAGTGTTACATGCAGATAGCTGTCACCGATGTCATACAATCAAAGCTACTCCGGTAGGGGGGATGATAAGGACCAGGAGAACGTGTTCTATACAAGAGGATTATGCAGGATGATAGTCAGCGATCCAGAAAGGAAATAAAAGTAAGATTTATTGAAACATTTAAAATCCAAAGCAGGACAAATCTAACGCATTTCAGCCCTTAGTCATAGCATGCTTAGTCGTAACATGCTACGACTAGGGGCTCATGTCTGAAGCCTGAAACGTGTTAGATTTGTCCTGCTTTGGGTTTTAAATGTTTCAATAAATCTTACTTTTATTTCCTTTCTGGGTCGCTGGCTTCTATCCTGCAAATGCTGAACACAGAGTTCCTGTGAGCCGCACGACCGAGCTACATGTGGGTGAGCTGGTGCTTTTTTATTTTTGTATTTATATGCAAGAGGATTTACACATTTTAAATATCCCCAAAAAGAGATTAAAAAAAGGGAAAGTTACCCCGAATAGTCACTACGCAGAGCTGATCAGTTTATTCAAGCTGTGACTCGCGATTCTCTATTACATGCCCCAAATTCTGCCAAAAAGACAGGGAAGTGTGTGGTCAAGTGACTTTCAGTGCTGCTTTTAGTAAGGAATACAAACAAATCATAGATATTATCAAAAAAAATCTAACCATTTTGTATGATGTATTTTCGGAGATTGTGATGAGGTGTGGCTTTGTGGCCAGACGGGCTTCTACCCTGGGTTCCACTCTGCCTCCCAGTCTTTTTTCAGTAATCAGACACATAGACAGTAGAGGTTTACGTGTAAACATGCGCTAATTGTAAATAATTTTTGCTCAACCGATGACATATCTGCCTGCAGAATACTGAACTGCATTGATTGTGCAGTGGTGTACTGTATTGTCTGTACATCATGCAATTTGAAATACAGTGGTAGCTTGGTATAAGTTCATTTTGGTATAAATCCAACTTGGTATAAGCCCCTGTTTTATCGAAAATTTTGTTTAAAATAAGACTGAGGTTTTTGGACCTGCATGGCAGCGGGGTTTTTAAAAAAAGAGTTGGCACAATTTTCACCCGATTTTGGCGAGGATTTAGCAATGTTGCTTTGAAGGTGAGCGTGCTGGGCCGCCCCGGCCCCACGCGGTTTCTATTGTCAGCACTATGGTCCTCTCAAAAGCCCCTTTCCTTTTAGAAACTGTTCCCACCGCTCTTTACACCCCCCCTTCTTTGCTTGGTTACTTGGGGAATAGACGCAAGTAGCCTGTTTTCCCAAAAGTCTGCAACAGTGTGAAAAAGGTGGGCTGGACCTGCTGCGTGGATGTGTTTTTAAAAAGGGAGCTTTGGGACAACTTTCAATTGGTTTACTCAAATGAAATGAAGGAAAAATTTGAAAAGTTGCTTCCCCGGATGGCGTGCTTTGGCCCCATAGACTTCCCTGCAGTTCCCGTACCTCTTAGCCCTGTTCAACAAATTTATTACACTAGATCCCCCTCAAATCCGTTGGCTTAAATTGGTGAAAAGTTTCCGTGCCTCTCAGTGATTGAGGTGGTTTGGGACTCTGGTTTACCTCTCTCACTTCCCTTTTGACGCCCCATTTCAACTTGAGAATTACATTGGGCTGCTCTGTTAAAACCAGTCCCCTTGTGGCCAGTCAGCTAATTCCCGCTATTAAGTTCTCCAGGTGCCTTTAGAGTGTGGGAGTATTGTGGTGTACACAAAAATTCCCATTATTATTTTTTTTTAAGAATAAAATTTAAAGATTTTGCCCTTTATTTCCTATGGAAAAAAAATTTGGTAAGTTCAAGGATTGGAAACAGATTAATGATTTTTCTAAAGTCCATTTTTATTGGTTGACCATAGTAAATTGAAAGTAAGAAATTTTTGAGACCTTATGACTGTGGTAAAATTTATGGTTTTTGGGGGGAAAAGGCATTTTTAAAGTGTACATCATGGCTCAGTACAGACCTTTTGGTTCTTTGGACTGGAGTGAGTTAACAAACCGTCACATGGAGGTGATTGGAGTGGAGCACTTCTTAAATGTGAAACGTTTTAGATCTTCAATCTTAAAATCAGTTTTCCTTTGGGATTAAGCATTATATCTGATTTACTGTTTTTATTTTAAATTTATGCATATTTTTTTCTATTTAAAAATAGCATGTTCGTTTTACAAAAAAAGGGAAAAAACAAAAAGTCAAAAAGGCACAATGTGTGATACTGTAATAAATTTAAAAAAAGTGGTGGTAAATAACTGTCACTGGTTTTTGTTATGCTTTGAAAAAGGAGGCACCACTCTTCGCGTTGCAAATTGCCAGTATGAAGTGTGTATCGCTGCTGCTGGTTTCTATGGCCGATCCTGTTCTGATTCACCTCAATTTCAGGAAAACAACGATAAGCAAAAAGCCGGTTAAATTAACTCACCGGGAAGTGGCCAATACCGATTTAAGCGATGCAGATCCGTTGAATTAACAAACGGTTTATTTTGAAGTAACGCGTTTCATGTGGATACACTTCATCAGACTTCATGTTAGCGAATTAAGGAGAGGGGCGTAAAATAGAAAAAACAACCCCCCAAAAATAGTTTCACACGTGTTTAATGGTAAACAAATAAAAAGAAAAAAAGGAGTGTATAAAAGGTAGACAAATAAAGAGAGGAGAAAAAAGGTATAAAAAATGTAGACCAATAAAGAGAACAAAAAAGGTGTATAAAAGTAAAACAAGATGAAAAAAAGGAAAGGGTGTATTGAAGGTAGACGAATAAAGGTATAAAAGTGAGACAAATAAAAAGAAAAAGGGTGTTTTAAAGGTAGATGAATAAAGAGAGAGAGAGAGAAACAAAAGGGGAAATTTGAAATGGAATGGGGGGGCCCCCAAAATTTCAATAACGTTTTAAAAAAATTCAAAGATTATATTAATATGATGTACATAATTTTTCATAAAACAAATTACAAAATATATATTTTTAAAAAAATACAGTAAAAATCTCATTTTGTTGGTTTATGGCATGTAATATGCCATCAATAGATGGCAGTATAGATTAAAAAATATATACCAAACATATGTTGATGTGTTAAAATTTTAAAGAGAATCATTAAGACTAAATTTTAAAGACATACATTAAGGCTAATTGTAACATAATTATGGAATATTTAAAAAAAAACAAAAAAAAACAACACATTCAATTAGAGGAAATGACATGTAGGATAATACAGAAGGATGCTACAAAGCATACAAGGATGGAAGCCTAGACAGAACAAAAAGGTCTTCTGGTCGGAGGTGAAGTAATGAAATGTTAGGGTTGGAAAACACAAAGACTACAGGAACTACAAATACCCAATCTCTGAAAGCTCAAAGTCAAAGGATGTAATATCTAGCTAGAAGTGACATAAGGAGTTCTTTGGTTTAGGGAGCAGAGTACACAACAAGAACTACAAATACGGAGACTCTACTAACTCAGGGATCACAAAGAGCTTTGGACCAAAACCAAAAAAATAAATAAATAAAAATAAATAAATAAGCAAAAAAATAAAATAGTGGCTTGGAAGGTATTAAAGAAAATTCACACACACACAAAAAAGGACGTAGCGTGGATTATCGTACCAGTGTGATCTCATTGAGTCCTAAAGGGGATATACATTGGAGCTGGTACATCCAGAAAACTTTCTTCTTACACAGTACTTTAAATCTATTTGGAATATGATCAGTGATGTGGTCTATAGGAGTGACAGAAATCGCTGAAGGATCTCCATTATGATATTCAGCACAGTGTCTTGACATACTGTGAAAAGGAAATTTTCCTTTTATGTTTGTACGATGCACATTCATTTGTTGGTGGAGCTTTTGTATGGTACGCCCAACGTATTGCAAACTGCAGGGACATTGTAATAGATAAATTTTGTTTGACAAGTGAGGGTAAATTTAATGTCAAATACTTGGTTATATGGGTCTTAGGCATTTGACATTTCCTTGTGGGGGAGTTTTTTCATCTTTTTTTGATGTTACCTAATCCTGCTAGGGGCCACCATGTTTTTAAGGTAGTTGCTCTATGAAAGGCGATGGGGGGGGGCGTGGCCTGGGCTCTGCACGAGATGGCGGCTTAGGGAAACAGCTCCTGAGCAAGACCGCAGATAAAATGGGCTTTACCTGCTAAAACCTGGCAATCAACGAGGGAGAGACATTCCTACAGCTGCCGGACCATCCAGGGAGCCGACTGACCAGCAAGAGTCGCAAGCAGACTTAAGGCACGTAAGCGCGGGGAGCCGATAGACAAGCGAGTCCCATCAATAGAGACCTCAGACACGCGTGGGACCCGACGTGTCGGATCCGGGACACATAACCTGCCCATACCTGTTCCGCAGCAGTTGAGGTGCCGCCGAGGGGCCTCAGGAGCACTTCCTTTAGCCAGCAGGAACCACTAAATTGGCTTAGAGCCTGTCGTGACAGACCCGGTCTTTGGGCGCGAACTGCAGTGAGACGCCGCGGCCATCTTGCAGACTGTAAGTACAGCTTCCCTCTATTGATCCCCCGGGGAATAGACGGCTGGTGGACCTTGGCTAAGGCCACTAAAAAAAGAAGACAGGGAGTCCATAAGACCTAAGAAGCCCCTTTTCAAAAGTGGGGCACTCTAGAAAAATATCTGACTCTGAGGAGACAGTCTGGCGCCTTGACACCAAACGCCATTACAGGAAGCTTCCCGCCATTTTGTGAAGCTGGTAAAGAGGTTCTTACAGAAACTACATCAGCTTTTTCTCCACTAGCTCATACATCGCTAGAACTAGAACCACACTCACCCTCTGAGATTGAGAGACCCTCAGAGACAACCAACCCTCTGTGTCCTTATTCTCTTGCTGAAAGCATGGACATAGATATTACTACAGAACTTATCCCTGGATACAGAGACACTCGGGCGTCTCACTTAAACCCTATTAATACATTTGCCACAGCTGGCCCTTCCTATCTGCCCCATAACCAAAGTGACTTTTGTGTGCTTAATACTTCTCGGGCAGCAGTTATAACAGAAGCTGGGAGAGAAGGTTTAAACCAGGGGACTTCCTCTACATACAGTTTGCATATAAAGTCTACAGACCATCACCTTCATACAGGGGACAGATCTCCTGATTTTAGCCAGGAAACACTTGGTTCTTCAACACTTTTAACCATCCTCAGGATGCCCTCTAAAAGGGGCAAGAAGCCCTGGCGCTCAGAAAAAAGGAGGGTCCAATACAAATACGCAATCCCAACATTGGGCCGACCCACCGGAGGAAACGGGAGACTCAGGCCCTATACCTTTTACCCAAAAATCGCTAGAAAGCAACTGGCGCTCGTCCACAGAATCTTTGATGGAAGATGTGAATGGGGAAATGCAATACTCACCTCCCAATCCAGACTGGAAATCTTGTCTAAGTCAACTTCCAACTAAAAATTATCTCAAACACCTATTGGAAGATCTTAAAAAAACGTGTCGCTCAGAGATTTCAATGGTGCGCCAAGATCTTAAATCCATAGCAAGTCGGGTAGAAAGCCTGGAAGAAGCACATGACGACACTCGGTCCTACATAACGCAACTGCACTCTCAACTAAAAAACCAAGGCCAAGCTCTAAAGGAGGCGTCTAACCATCTAGAAGACCTTGATAACCGAGGCCGACGTCATAACATACGGGTTAGAGGTATCCCTGAGGCCCAGGGGCCAGAAGATGTACGTGCGACACTATCATCCCTCTTTAATCTGCTCTTGGACGAACCACCAACCCACCAGATCAAATTAGAAAGAGCACACAGGGCACTTAAGCCAAAATCTAGCTCCAGCGTACCCAGAGACATCATCTGTTGTTTGCAGGACTTTGAGTTGAAAGAACAGATAATGGCCAAGGCGAGATCCCATAAAGTAATTGAATTTCAAGGAACACAAGTACAAGTATATCCGGATTTATCTTGGATAACCCTCCAGAAACGAAGATGCCTAAAACCACTCCTATCGACTTTAAAACACAAGGAAATTAAATACGATGGGGGTTTCCA